>PVJH01042842.1:0-14020 GCA_004026705.1 Nesogale talazaci | reverse complement strand
CCTCCACCTCCTCCACCTCCTCCACCACCACCACCACCACTATCACCTCCTCTTCCACCTCCACCACAACTTCCACCACCACCTTCACAACCACCAGCACCACTTCCACCACCAGCACCACCACCCACTTTCCCTGTCTACTCTTCAGATTCTTGTGCATGCTGCCTTCATTCTTCTCTATGCAGTTATTCTTTTCATCTCATATATTTTATATTTCAGTTCTAGAACTTTCTATTTTTCTATAAAGATCTCTTGTATTTTCAATCATTTATGACCACATTTTCCTCTCCCTAGTGAAGCATAGTTTAATAACTGCTTTAAAATTCTTGTCTGCTAAGTCCAATACATCTTGGGTTTCATCTCCTTTGATTATTTTTCTCTTGCGAGTGGGTCACATTTCTCTACTTCTTTATCTGTTGGGAAAATTTGGATTGGATTCTCTATATTGTCACTATTATGCTGCGGAGACTGGGATGTATTCATTCAACACTTTGAAGAATATAGGGTTTTTTGGTCTGTTGTATTTGATTTTGGTTTTACTTGGTTTAGCAGATCATTAACTTGGCTAGACAGAAACTTCAAACTCTATTTCGTGGATGGCAGCTCAAATCTCAGTCCTTGTATAATTGTCTGGACTTTAAGAGTCAGGAAGTGATTCGTATGGAGTATAGGCACAAAATTTAGTGGTTCGCCTCTCTGGAAAGTTCTGGGCTTATCCTCCCCTTTTTCAGCAGCTGCATTTCCCCACACTCTGTCTCTGGTTCCTCAGGGCCGAATAGTGGTGGGTTTTCTCGCTGAGTGCTGGTGGCTCTGCGTGGTGCTGACGGCAATCTAGGCCTGACCCAAACCATAAAAATGAGAAACTCATCCTCTGCTATTTTTCCTTCCAAGTATCCACGCCCTCCCCCAATTTGACTTTTTTTTTTTGGTACATTCTCTATGCCTTCAGGTTGTTAAATGACTGCCGTGCCCTCGCCCCAACCCCAAATTTGTAGTTGTTGTCTGTGGGATGTTTGGTCTGATAGAAGCTTACTCAGCTATTTCTGGCAACAAAATCTCTACATTCTATAAATCTTTGGAGTATGTTTTCTCACAGGACAGGCAGTATCTGGATTGCAGCTACCATAATTGGGTCACCACAAAATTCACCTAATAGTGCTTTGCATATTCTATTTAATATTTCCAGTCATCTCTTCTCAAAGCTGTCCAAGTCTTTGTTACAGCTTAGCAGAGCCATTTTTTTTTCTCCAAGGGGTACTTCCCAGTTTGTATTTTTACAACCATCCTATTTATGGCTTTAAAAGAACACTGTTCAGTACATTTTGCATCTCATTTCTCTCGAGGGATGCTATTCCGGTTTTCTTTTTGAAATCTTGATTCTTCCTCTTTTACATTTCTTTTGAGTCCCATTTGCCTTCTAAGGGCTAGTGATAACTAACCCACTGCCTGCTTCATCCTCTTATATTGAAGAGCAGGTAGATTCTGGGGCATCTCTTGTTCCACTCGGTGTATATTGAGTTTGACCGCCGGTATCTCATATTTCCCTTCATTTCTTCCTCCCCGTCTACAAAGATCACATTTCTCCAAGGCAATTTATTTCTTACTCCAGTGTAATCAGCGTATATTTCTTTTTTTTCCCTTTCACTCCCCTGGTGCTCCACTTCTGCAAGTAGGTCTCAAGCATATTTTGATCATATCTCTTACTTTTATCAAAGAAGGACATTCCAAACACTACTTCAAAATGTCAACAAAATCAGCAGTTCCCTGTCCAACTATTACCTCAGCTCCTTCCTAAATCTCCCATTTCCAGAGGCAACCACTTTGAACTGTTTGACCTGGTCCTTTGCATGTCATCCTCTGTATTTCTTACTTTTTTAAATTAAAAGATCATTTTATTAGGGAATCATAACATTCCATACATCGATTGTATCAATCACATTTTTACATATGTCACCATCATTATTTTCTAGACATTTACTTTCTATAGCTCCCTTGGTATCAGCTCCCCGCCCCTTTGTGGCCCCTTAAATAAATTATAAATCATTATTATTTTCATATCTAATACTGAATGCTGTCTCCCTACCCCCATGGTTTCTGTTTTACGTTCCCCTGGAGGGGTGTGTGTGTGTGTATGTGGTTAGGAGTCAATCATTGCAATCAGTTCCTCTCCTCCTCTCCCCACCTTTCCCCTACTCCCATTCCTGTTCCTGGATCCCAGGTGTTGTGAGATCTTACTGCTTATCTGCACCTGTGTACATGCTCTGGTCCAGCCCCGGGGTGAAAGGCAGGACTGGTGTCATGATTGTGAGGAAACCTCAAGGAACCAGAAGAGTGTTGTGTGTCTCATTGGTGCTTTACTGCGCTCTGATTGATTCATCCCTTCCTTGTGACCCTTCTGTGGGGGGATGTCTCATTGTCTACAGATGAGTTTGGGGTCTGTACTCCAACCCTTCCTTGTTCTCATCAGTATAGTTTTTTTTTGTTTTGATTTGTTTTGTTTTTTCTGATGCCTGTTACCCAGTCTCAATGACGCCCTATGTGTCAGTCCAGGTAGACTAGAGGAACAAATTTCATATAGATATATGAATTTGCATATAGATATAAGGAAAGGGTTTATATATAAGAGGAACAGGACATTGAGCCCAGTCCAATTCAAAGTCATAAGTCCGATATTAACCCACATGCCCAAAATCAGTCTATAAAGTCTCCTTCTGACTCACGAAGTCACAGGTCAGTGGGTAAAGAATCCCGGCGCTGGCAGGGGTCTCCCCATGGCTCCTCACTTCCAGGGCTCAGAGTTCATCCATAGCAGAAGCAATTCATTGCTGGCAGAAGTCTCCATCTGGCCACCCCAGCTTCAGAGGTCTGTCTCCATCAGGGCAAAGCTGAGTAGTCTCTCCGTCAGCTCCTCCAGCTTCTCGGACGCTGCCAGCTTGTCTTGTCTGTGATTAATGGCCTCTGAGACTAACTCCCAACAACTGGGGAAGATAGCTTCTCCTCTTCACCAGGGAAATACCGTGAGATTTCCCAGAAGTCTCAGGAGAAAGCCATGCCCACATAGAGGCCTCATTGACTACTCAATGGCTATCTCCAGATTAATAGGCTAGACTCTACTCCTACATTTCAATCATAAAATTAACATAAGCACATGACTGCCACACCCTATGATCACACAAGTTGGTGCGCTTCTTCCATGTGGATTTTGTTACTTCTTAATGAGATGGCTGCTTGTTTAACTTTGAGCCTTTAAGATCCCAGATGCTGTGTATTTTGATAGCTGGGCACCATCCGCTTTCTTCACCACATTTGCTTATGCACTCATTTTGTCTTCTGCAATTGTGCCAGAGTGAACATCACAGAATGCAAGTGTGTTAGAACAAAATGTTCTTGCAGTATCCTCTGTATTTCTAACTAAGTAATATACTTGGACTATTATGTATTGGTTTTCTCACTCTGAATAGACTGTTGTGCTGTTTGGTTGCATCCAGAATAGACCAAAAGTAATGACTTGAGCAGAATTGTTTACTGGTTATGAGTCACCATTGACACAATGACAGTGGTTTTTTGCTTTCTGAATCAAGCAGAGGACAACTCTGGATATTCTGGGCAGTAGGATATAGCACATCTCAAAATTACCCCTGAGAGGCAAGGGGATGGAGCAGTTATCAGTACGATGGCAAGGGAGTTCCATGTGTACAGGTAAAGTAGAGTTTATTGCTTGAGAAAACCATCAAGCAAGAAGTGATTTTAGTTAGGATCCATTGGGGAACCAGGCCTGGGAATGATAAAGTGAGTTAGGTGGGGGTCCTGTAGCAACTTATACAACTCCATCAATGTCTTTGATTTGATCGTCCCTTCAGGCTAGATCCAGTCAGCTGATAACCTTGGAGGGAGATGGGAGGGATGGAAGAGAGTGAAACTGGAATATTGGCTTCTCACCTCTTTCCCTGTGGGATTTCTTCAGGCTGGCTGTGCCCCTTGATCAAAGATCTCGGTTATGCCTTCTCAGGGCTTCAGTGCTTCTCATGTTGGCCATGCTCCGCTCCTTCCGGGTTCCAGGAATCTCTCTCAGGCCTCAGCTCTCACCAGCGCTTGTTGCGGCTCTCTCTCTCTCTCTCTTTCTCTGGTTCTTTCATATCCTGTTCACATCTCTGTAAATATACCCTCTTCAAATTAGCCTCATTTGAGTGTGCCATCTGTTTCCTGTTGGGACCTTAATGGGAGAATGTAGAGATCCTGCTTGATACATCAGCCAAATGGCCCTAATTAGATTACCCACCCCGCTCCATGGAGGTAGCAGTCAAGAACTCAAACAACATATTGCATTGGACAAATCTGCTGCAGAAAACATCCTTCATGTGCCACAAATCAACAGTGTTACTTTGAGGGCTAAGGTATGCCTGACTCAAGCCATTGTCTTTTGATTGTTTCGGGTGCATGTGAAGACTGGGCAATGAATAAGGACGGCTGAAGGAAACACATGGCTGCGTATTATGGTGCCAGAAAAGAACATTGTATACACCATGGACTCCCAGAAATATAAGTAAACCTGTTGTCAAAGAAATCCGACCAGAATGCTCACCTCACATACTCTGGATGTATAATCGGGAGGGAGCAGTTCCTGGAGAAAGACATTGTACCTGGTACCATAGAGGGTAAACCCCCAAGAGGAAGACCCTTAAAGAGGTGGAGTTACTCAGAGGCTACAACAATGGTCTCAAACAGTGGAACAACTGTGAGGATGCTGCGGGACTCAGCAGTATTGTATTTTGTTGCATAAGTTGGAACCAGCTTGATGGTACCCAGTTACAAACCAACTACAGCCACTGAACTGTAGAGTTCTCTTCAAGGCCTGCAAACTGATTTTCTTGGCAGGAGAGGAGAACATTTGAGACCAGGATTAGTCATATCAAAGGCAGAAACCACTAAGTTAGGCCTGGCCAGGTGAAAAGCAAGATGAATGAAGCTAGGAACAATTAGGGTCTTCCTCTCAAATTCATCAATTAGATAAGTCACTCCTCCTGCCTTGGTGAAGAACAGTGAGATGGGAGAAACACAGACACTCTCTTCCTGTTACTTTGAAATGGGGTGTCCTTTCTTACTCTATGGGCCAAGGAGGCGAAACTGAAGGGAGGATCGAATACAAATCATTGTACCCACGTTCAGCCAGCACTACTCATCTGCTGCTCTCACCCTCAGTTCTAGGGCTGCACCAGATGTCGTAATCTGGTGACAGACAGACGGGCTTGTTGACATGGCAGTTTACAAACCGCGGAGATTAATTTGAAAAGCAAACTGTTCATGGATTGTGTATAACATCATGCCATGGCCATCGCAAAAGTGAATGTCTGCGCTCTGTCGTATGACTGCTGGAATTTCCAATTCCTTTCCTTTCTATGTCTCCAGACTCATTAGCCCACGATCCTAACATAAATAATTATTATCAGTAATATTCAGCAAGTTTTATATCCCCCAAGGGCACTGTTCTTGGATCTCACCCCATCCCCCTCTGGAGCCTCCTTGGGATTTTTTCCCTCGAGGTCTTTAGGTGGTATCTCAGGAGGCATTGCATCTTTACCCTAATGACCCAGTCATGTGGGGAAGGCCATTGTTTGTCCAAACACTTTTCATCGTGTCTGATGCTGGTGAAGGTGCCTTATGGTTGCTTCCTGGGGACCGGTGCCACCAAAGTTACTGGAAGTTTGGAGCCAAAATGCTCTCCTCCATATCTATCTGATGCTTTTTGTCCCCTGGAGCCCAAATAGCAGGACATGAACTTGAAGTGTCTCTGAGTCACTAGGTTTTAAAACCTATCTCAGATTTTCTCTTCAGTTAAATGTTCTGACCCCAAACCAGCCCTACTTGACAGGCTATGCTAATTTCCCTGGATCCGAAAAATCTGCCAAACTCAGTGGTCTGACTAATACTGTGTCTTCCCCTCCCCTTCCTACTCCTGGAGCAACCGTTCATCTATCAGGCATAGAAGCAGTGGACAGTTGTGCAGGTTGTAGGCTCTGTGAATGGTGAATAAGCTGTGGACTGGCAGTGGCAGTTGAGGAGTTTGTTAGAAAGTAACTTCTCAGGGCCTCTGTCCAACCCAGACATCGTGAAGATCAGAATGTCCAGGTGCAGGCCTGAACGTCTGGAAGTCTGCGCTTTGAAGAGCTTCCAGGTGATCCTGATGCAGGCTAAAGTTGGAGAGAGACTACTATATGATCTGAGAAGCTCTGGTGGTGAAATGGTTAAGTGTTTCATGTCCACAGGCAGAATCCACTTTGCAGGAGAGAAGACCTGGTTAACCGTGTTCAAAAAGATTGTAGCCCAGGAAGGCCCCTGGGACAGCTCCGCTCTGTCCTGTAGGATTGCTATGACCCAGTCCCAGCTCCACAGCACACAACAGCAATAGCCTTTAATTTATATCACTGTTAGGTCTAGCTCGGCCCAACAGAAGTGGGACGTGGGTGAGATGTATTAAAGGTAAATTATCATGTACATCTGGTGACTTCAATTAAACATCTCAGAGAAGGAGGCCAAGAGAAAGCTAGAAACCAGTTACTGGTACCATTCTTCCATCAGCCTGCCTCTAATGTCAATACTTCCTGTAAAAAGAGAATGAGGATCATGAGAGAGAACGTATTGACTTGTTGTGCAAATCAAATGAGAAACTTCTGTCATAGTTCTTTGCTTGTAAACGTGTGGACTGTTACTAATGGCGTGGCTTTCTTAAGTCATGAGTCCCATTGATTAGGTTTCCACTTCAGTGAACAAAAACAGTATGGGTCAACTCCCCAACCCCCGACACACACACACACACACACACACACACACACACACACATTCTGGCTTTCCATAAATTAGTAGAAATGCCTCCAAGATGATCGGTGATGATCATAACATTTGAAAAGGTTTATTCCTTCTCGATCCATGTGTTTCTATTTATGCATATTCCGAAAATGTCTTCTTGTACTATGTTCTCCATAAGATTGCTCCTGAAAAAAGGAAAGACTTTTAAAGACTGGATTTTTCGCTTTACCTTGGTGACTATCCTAAATTATAAACTAGAAACTATTTTATGGTAACATACTAGAGTAATTTCAGTACACTTTCAGGGGTACAAATGGGTCTTTTCTAGTGCCATTACTTTTTAATTGCGATTTTTGCTTCAGAGTAATTAACAATTCAAAATCCAAATTAAGGAGTAGCCTAAATGTGTCTTACTTTATGTCAATGAAGTCTATTAGCTATAAATGAAATCCATTTTTGCAACCCTCAGTGAAGAACAGATCGCACCTAATGCAAATCTGTTCTCAGGTTTTCTAGAAAATAAGCTGAACAAAGGGGGTGCTGAGTAAAATGTAATTTTAATATTACACTAACATGACAGAATATGAAAAATAGCCAACATGCTGAACACATTTTTAGTTATCAAGGTGGGCCTAAGGGGTTTGATTTAATTATACACCAGAGGTGATGTTTTTAGTAAGTGCAAATAAATACTCATTATTCAACTTAATTTTAAAGTAGGTAGGGAAAAAACTCTGCATGAATTCAGTAAAATCACAGACTTCTGGTGACTCCTCAAAGGTAATTTACACATTTCCTTAATTTTACTGTAAGTTATTTGGGTCTATAAATTAGTGAATGTGTGTGTGTGTGTGAATGTAATGGCATAGTGGGTTATGCATTGCCAGGTCAATCGTTCAAAACCAACAGCTGCTCTTTGCATGAAAGATGAAACTTCCTGTACCTAGAGAGATTTACAGCCTGGGAACCCCAAAGGGACCGATCTCCTTGGCCTCCAGGGTGATTGTGGATCTGAATGGACTCTCGAGCAGTGAGAGACACGAGTGTATCTAGCATTTGATTTGACACATATGCACACATTGCTGTCAGTTTCCTTTTTATCTCTGTTACGTAATGAACCTAAAGAGACTTATTAAATTTCTGCTCACATATTTATCCAAGATTTCTCTAACCATTTCTAAAATAGTAAGTAAATATTCTTGGAACACAGACAGACTGAAAACTCCAGGGAAAATTAGAGCTATATGGAGATAAAAATCTTTCACATGCTATTAAGTGCTTAAAATATTTCATAATTACACACATTAATAGTAAGCATTTTAACTTGAATATAGTTGTGTGTGTGTGGTTTCTATGCTTACCCTTTTAAGTACAAATTCAGACCTTTTACATTTAGGCATAAAATTCAGTTTTGAAGGAAAAGAGGTGTCTCTGGACGACAGATGATCAAAAGGAATTCATATTTGACATGAAAGCAAGAGAGCGCTAACTATTTGGGGGCCACTGAAATTTTTAAAACAGAAAGATCTCTTGGAAACGACTTCTTCTGCAGTCCCCCAGTTCTGAATATTTTGCTAATTAAAATTTTTAGACTTGCACCCCCAAATGATACCAAGATGCAAATCAAAACCAAACGGACGATGAATGTGCACCGCAGCTGTTACACATTAATGGCGTTGTTTGGATTTTTATGTATGTGTGTGAACATGTTTAGGACACAAATAGTTCCGAGAAAGTTCAGCTCTTCTAAAGTTCGGAAATGCGGAGAAAGTTTTATCCGCGTCCAACTTGAAATTAGGGCTCTCAAAAATTCCAGACTTGAATTCAGGAAATGAAAGTCCCTGGAATGCCCACAAGATAGGTACCAGATGGACCGCAGGGTTGAGCGGTGCTGCGGGCACGGCAGCCCTGCACGTTACAACGTAGCGGATGACAAAGTGGAAGGAATTGGAGCAGTTCAAGTACACGCTGTGGCTCATTACGCAGCCAATGCAGCCGAGCTACACTCCGTTCTGTTTAATCATCTAGCTTAGTCTTCAAGAGGGCCATAAGTTTGATCTCTTTATTATACAAGTGAGGTTCAGAAAGGGCTGCTGACTGAGTCAAACCCACCCCCCCTCCAGTCAGTAAACAGAAGAGGGCCTTGAACTCAGGACTCTCAGCCTCAATCCCTGCTTTATATTTGACCTTCCAAACCACAAATGCTGAGAGAGGCCTGACGTCAAAACTTGGTCTGGATTCAGAAATCTAAACAGTGAAGGATTCTAGTCTTGTCCGGATCAACTTCGAGGTCCAGACTGGTTCAAGTGGGAAAGCCTGGAATGGTGGGACAGATCTCTTTGAAGAGGGTTGGGGGAATGGGGAGATGCGTCTTGGGAGGCAGACTGGAGCACCAAGCCAGGTGCCTGAATTGTCAGGCTAGTGAATTGGGAATGGATTTGCCAGGAGGAAGAATCTCATGGTCCAGAAGAGAGTTGGGCATGAAAACCAGGACATCCCCTAACCAGAGCTGCACCCGTGACTGTTTTAGCCCCTAAAGGAGGATTTGACTAAGGTCTGAGGAGGTTGACAGGCAGTAGGGAGAGCAAAATTGATCATAATGAAGAGAAAAACTGGGATTGTAGAGAGTAATCAAAATTTAACATTATGTCACTAGAATTTTTCATAGTTTTCTGGATTCGCAGTTTATTTTCTAATACAGAGGATTGTTCATGGATGAATGACATATATACATAGATATGAATTGCACCTATAACGTTAATTTGTGAGGAAAAAAATAAAACAACAACTAAAGCTATCACTACTAATCATGTTAACTTGTCAGTTCAAGTCTAGGAAGGTCAGGCCAAGATGGAATTAAAGAGCATTTGTTTCTGAAGCGCACCAGTGGTATCAGTAACAGCATCGGCAGGAGGGAGGCAGGAGAACCATCAA
Source organism: Nesogale talazaci (assembly GCA_004026705.1). Classification (NCBI taxonomy): domain Eukaryota; kingdom Metazoa; phylum Chordata; class Mammalia; order Afrosoricida; family Tenrecidae; genus Nesogale; species Nesogale talazaci. Next base: position 4,282 of record PVJH01042842.1, on the reverse strand, counting down.
GCTGCAGCACTGGCCTGACTCGGGTGGGAATAGGATTGCGGGGAGAAGAAAGGTGGGTTGGGTGAGAAGCATCACAGAATGAACTGCATGCCAGACAAAATCCCGATGAGACTGACGGGGATCCCTATGGCACAGATGGCCCATTTGAGGGTCTGACAAGGAAAAACATGACTGTGGTCTAGCACATCTGCATGACTGGTAGCAGGTTAGGGAGAGGGCACTTGGTGTAAAGCCAACAATGGATCCTGATGGTGCAGCAGTTGGAGACTGTGGGTCCCCTGCATTTCTCAAAGTGGGGACATCTAGGTGGTAGCTTCCCATGACTCCCATAAGACAATTTGATTCCACATTTATATAAGGTAAAGAAGTAGAAAAGTCAAAATAGTGGTTGTCTTTATGGAGAGGTCATGACTGAAGGAGTTCTTGAGTGATGCAAAGCGTTAATGCACTTTGCTGCTAACTAAAAGATTGCAGATTTGAATTCACCCATAGGCAAGTCAGAAGAAAGCCCTGGTGATCTACTTCTGAACTATCAGCCATTGAAAACCATGGAGTGCAATTCTACTCTGACACATCTGCTCAGAATTGGCTTCATGGCAATGGTAAAATGACTGAGCAGTGATTCCAGGGGATGGGAGGGCTTCTGGGGACGCAGATAATATTATATCTTTGAATCGGGGTGCTGGTTATGCAGGTATTAAACTCGTGTACAATTCTGATTATATAGTTTTCTATCTTGTGTAATATTAAAGGCAAAATATGAAATTAAAAGGCTGGTCACCCTGCTCCAAAGAAGCCATACCAATGGAGACATGAATATAGCAGAGAATATGACAAAGTTCACTAAAGCCTTACTTGGTTTCTTTCTATTGACCTAACTTCTTAGCAGAGACTAAACTTGGACAGAAATGGCATAGCGGGGACAAGGAGAGACCACAGGGAGTGGCTGGTCGAGTGACAAACACACTAGACTTCCAGGTTGGAGTGGAGCTGCTGGGAGAAAGCACCAGGAATGAAGGGCAGTGGTGGGGGGTGAAGTTGTCGTAAGAGGAAGGTCAAATGTGGAGTCCCAAGTCATGTTGGACAAGTGATGAAACAGATGCACCTGTCAGCTAACTCTTGGCATTCAAATATTAATGTACATCTTGTCAGGTGCAGAAGAGGAATGATGCCAATGATATGTAGACTTGGAGTAGCCAGTGAAATTGTTAGGGCCATGAGCAGGTTGTGAGGTTGGAGACTGGGCTTTGAGGCCAGAAATGAACCTACTGACAGATCAATTCCTCTACCCTCTGTTCACTATGCTTTATCTCTGACAAAAGGACCCTCGAATATGGAGCACTTGTTTCGATGCAGAAGGGGAAAAAATGACTGCCTTGTAAATGAGGTTAAGACTGAATAATGTTGAAAAGCTGGATAATTTGTGACATGAAAATATTCATGGGTTATATGTGACTCTGATCAAAAATATGATTCAGGAAATAAGTCTTTTCATTGTCTTAATTGTAGAGGTTTTTCTCAGCTCATCTTCTCTGGACAGTTTAACAGCCTGGAGTGAACAATTTCAGGCAGGGACGGTGTCTTCTTCATCTTTGGACCCTTGGTGTCTGCTGAGGTGAACCACAGTGAGAGTTTATCTCAATAAACCCTGAACTTGATAATGGATTATGATTATTGGCAACTTACTTATGATGAACTACAAAGATTTCCTCTCCTGAAATCAGCCTAACCTCCTGGCTCCAGCCAGCTTCTTTCCATTGTTTCCCCCAAATCAGAATTTATAAAAATCATCTCCTAATTCTAGAGTTCAGTCAGTCTCAACAACAACAGCAACAACAGAATTTTATAACAGATGCTGCGACTGATTAACTCCATATGCTTGAGAAGATCCTTGATTCAGACACACCCCTTCCCTCCCCACCCCCAGCCTTGTTGGAGCAATGGGTAAGTATTGAATGAATAGAAACATTTCTGAGTCAAGTTGGTCTCAAGTGAGTGATGGGCTCCTGAAGAGGAAAGCTGGGGGATGGGGGTGGGGGGAGCTCTATTGCTTTGATGGCTAGAGTCAGGACCTGATGGGAGACTTGTCAGAACAGAACTGGGTAAAGGAGCCGGGGAGCTCAACCTTGATATCGACCTTGAGACACTGAGTTCAGGTGCCTGGTCTCACACTTAGTGCAGATGAGCGCTGACTTGCTTGAGCTCACAGGTGGGGCCTGACAAAAGGATAGATAATCATGGACAAGGCTGATTTCAGGAGAGGAAATTTCTGTAGCTCATTGTAAGTAAATTGCTGATGTTCATGATCCATTGTCAAGTTCAGGGTTTACTGAGATAAATTCTCACCTCGGTTCAATGCTTTGCTTATTTCAAATCTCTTTTGCACATATGATTTCATCAGCGTATCAGAGCAGCCCTGGAGTCTGCAGAATGCGTTCAGTTTGTTCTGCCGTTTAAAATGGGAGACGTGGCGTGCCCGAATCGGGGATCTTCTCAAGCATATGGAGTTAATTAGTCACAGAATCATTTATAAAATTCTGTTGTTGTTGTCTTACATTTAGTCCCTCTGAGTGAGGCGGATGGGGCTCTAGAATTCGGAGAGGGTTTGTTATCAATTCTGATTTGGGGGAAAGAATGGAAGGAGCTGGCTGGAAGCCAGGGAGGTTAGTTATCACTCAGTCAGCGCTGAGAGCAAGAATCAGACAGCAGGCAATTAGGAGCCATTAAAAAAATGTCATGCATCTTAGATAGTCTTTGGTGTAATTATATGAAAATATCACAAAAATCACAAAAGGATTTACAATAAGGGGAGGGAAGCGAAGCCACGTGCCTAAAGCGGAAAAGAAGGACAAAAAGGCACTCCTAGAGATGCTCTCAAAAGGAGGCCGGGTGGTGGACAGGTTAAGCACGCAGCTGCTACATGAAAGGTCAGTAGTTCAAAGCCACTGGCTGCTCCACGGGAGAAAGCCCTATCTACCCTAGTCAAGACTGCCGTCTAGAAAGCCCTTGGACTCACCAGCTCCTCCTGCCTTCCCCACGAGGCTGGAGTCGGTCAGTAGAACCATCTGCACAAATGGGAACAGCAGCAGCGGGCTGGGGAGGACTAGACGTCCCTGGGAAGGCTGGTCGGTAGGGAGAAGCCCAATCTCTACCAGGGGTGGGGCGGGCTGTGTGTGTGTGTGTGTCAGCGTTGGACTTCCAGACTTCCAAACAATCCAGGAAGGCGGAATATCAACCAGCGTGCTATTATTTCTCATCTCTCACTCCTCCTCCTCTTGACGGCTCAACCCAACCCAAGCGCCTCGCCATCACAGAGCGCGGGGGCTCCGCCCCGCGGTAAAACATTCATATGCAAGAGGCGCGAGGCCATGACTCAGTGATTCGGGAGGCTTCCTGTCATCGCCCAGCAGTCAATTCACTGTGCAGTCTCTCCTACTTCCTCGTGATAACGAAGAATACAATTTGTATGAAAATTTGAAGACCTCCGATAATCCCCAAACCTAATTTTAAGTTAAATAGCTTCCACTTCCTGCCTCACTAAACAATTGTTCTTTCAGTCAATTTTCACCCTAGCCCTTCCTTTGCAAATTCTGGCGGAGGCCAAAAGGCACACACCGGCTTGTGTCCTGTCCTTTCCCTAGTAAAAGTGTTGCTGCAAAGTTGTATGTTCATTGTGTGGCATTTAAAATGCTCTGAGGGAACTTGCGATTTAAAATCACCCCCAAGGTACAGGAGGAGTTCTTTGATTTTACAATATTCATGCCCTAATTTACTTGCCGATAGTTCTGATTTTTGCAATTCATATTTGCTGAAAGTAGGGCAAAACAGCATGAATGGAAAGATGGGTGAAAAATACAATGTATTTAGCACGCCTGCAGGCCCCACCCTAGTGGCTCCCTCACTCCCTGGGCCGCTCACCAAAAGGGGGGAGATCCTGCCTACTCAGAGTTCCTTGGAAGAAAGTCCTGACCATCCCCTTCAGAGAAATCAGTCATTGAAAACCCCACCCCCAAGAGCGCAGCTCTATCTGAACACACATGGAGCAGCCATGCGTTGGGTGAACTCCATGACAGCTGCTTTTCAGTGCCTCCTCGTGTGCAGACTCCGAGTGCTCCAGGGGCACAAGAAAGATTGAATAACTACTTGGTTTCTCAGCAGAGGCAGGTTCAAGTCTTCAGCACCGTGATGGACCAGGAAACATGCAACAGTTTAAAACCAAACGAGTTCACGTTTCATTTCCCTGCTTGAACAGGGGAATGTTTTTCCCTGTTGTCCTATCCTT
>PVJH01042841.1:0-14039 GCA_004026705.1 Nesogale talazaci | reverse complement strand
GAAAGTCAGAATATCTTGAAGCACTTACTAATGAAGATCAAAAACATCAGCTTTTAATATGTTACCCCTTTACACAGAAAACAAAAATCCTCCAAAACAGCCCATAAGCAGCATCTCAACAAACAGAGAAAAGATTGAAATGGTCAAGGATTTCATTTTACTTAGATCCACAACCAACAGCCCAGATAACAGTGGTCACGGAACCAAATGAAGCATTGCACGAGACAACTCTAGGTCCGCTTTCAAATATCAAAAAGCAAAGATGTCCCATTGAAGCCTAAGGTGCCTCTGACTCATGATATTTTTAGTCACCTGATGTGCATGGGAAAGCTGGATAATCAACACAGGGACAAAAGAATCGGTGCCTTTGAGTTATGGTGTTGTCAAAAATATTAAGTATACCATGGACTGATAGAAGAACAAACAAATCCGTGTTAGAAGTTCAGTCAGACTATTCCTTAGAAGAAAGGATGAGGAACTTCATCTCACATATGTTGGCCATGTTATCAAGTGAGACTGTTGCTGAAGAAGGCCATCATGTTTGGTCCTCAGGAGGGTCTGCAAAAAGAGAAGGACACTCACTGTGAGGGCTTGACTCAGGGGCTGCAGCAATTGTGCGGCTGGCACAGGACCAGGTCGTGTCTTGCTCTGCTGGACCTGGTCCCTGAATTGGAACTGGCAAGAACACACATAACAGCCACAACAAAAACAGAGGCTGCAGGGCACGAAATTGTAGGAGACCTAGAAATTGCACCATTCTATTATATTTAAGATTTGAGGTTTTTTTTTTTTGAGGGTTTTTTTTTTGTTGTTGTTACTCTTAAAAACCCTTTATTTATTGGTAGAAAACAGAACAACAAGTAAAAAGAAAACCAGATTTAAATGGTAAACATTCCAGAAATGTGTGGGTGGCACCAGTAAAGAATTACTAAAGGGCATGATAAAACACAAGCATGTGACTCAATTTGCTAATCCCACTGGTTTTACAGCTCCTTACATGGAAAGTATTTGAAGCATGTCCAAGCAAGGAGTTCGGTAGCACAGCGGGCACATGCCAGTCCTCTCAAGAAGTCCCATTTCATGCCTGTCAAAGACTGTCCATTTGTCCAAGTGCAAATATTAGCCATCTGATGAAGTATTGTGTGAGATTGGGAGCTTCATCGAATGTCAGCATATTCCCATTTGTCATTTGAAAAACAAAGACTTAGTTAGAAACAGGCAATTTCACAAGCATTTCACCTGTATTCATTTATTAATTCTCAAATGCACTTAAGCTATCACATATATGTGCACATCTGTCATCTTGCTCATAGATAGTTATAAATGAAGCCTGGAAAGTCTGGAACTTGAGGAGACCCGTGTTTTCCAGGGTTTCACACATTGCCCCAGTTTGACAGGGTATGTATGACCTGACCACTGTTCTCTCTGACTCCTTCAGCGGAAAATATTTGAATTTTTTACTTTTCTGACACAATTTCAGCCTTACGCAGCTTCCCGCATTCATTGACCATACTGCATTGGTTTATAAAGAAAAAGTGATTTGTGCAAAACATGGTCATTTGTAAATGTGCTTCCCCCTCCCCCAGCTCTAAAATGTAAGTGTAAATGGACAAAAAAAACATAGCTACAAAAATTAATGTTATTACTACAAGAGATGGGATCCTTTTTTCACCAACCTTTTCTCTTTATAGATTTTTTTTTGGGGGGGCGGGGATCACTGCTCTCCGGCGGTGGGAGTAGGAGGCCCAGCCCCACTGCTCCATCCCAGTGGGCCGCAGTCCCGCGCACAACCACTACGCCACCGGGGCTCAGCCCTCTTTATAGATTTTTAAAAAATGTTCTTTATTAAGTAAAACCAGATTCTGAACTCAGACCCACCGACTCCTAATTCTGGAAAGGGCCCATGCACTCAGCTGTTTTCCGCTTCAGTGGTCTGGAAAGGTTTGACCACATCCTCTCTCCCTTCCACCATGCTCTCCACGCTGCCCCTGAGGTCCTGCACCGTGGACGGCTCAGATTTCAGACTTTCTCAACTGTCCGTGACTTCATGTGGCTTCATGGCCAGTCATTCAAAAGCTATTTTTTTTCCTAGTCTTGATTTAATTGGTAATGTCTTGACTGTGAATATATGCAAGTAATATAAGAATTCTGGGCTGAGCCCCGGTGGCGTAGTGGTTGTGCACGGGACTGCGGCCCACTGGGATGGAGGTTCAATTCCGACTCCCAGGAGCAAAGGCTGGGCCTCCTACTCCCACCACCTGAGGGCAGTGATGCCTAAAAATTAAAAAATTAAAAAAAAAAAAAGAATTCTAAAGCCTCCCAACTGTGGTACTTATTCCACAATCTTCTCACCTTTTCACTTGAATCTGACACTTTGTCCAACCCTCACCTTAGATGAGTGGTTCTCAACCATCCTAATGCCATGAACCTTTAATACAGTTCCTCATGTTGTGCTGACCCTCCAACCATAAAATTACTTCCGCTGCTATTTCATAACTGTAATTTTTTTCAATGACTCTATTGGGGGCTCTTACGGCACTTATAACATTCAATACATAATTTGTATCAAGCATATTTGTACACATGTTGCCATATTCATTTCCAAATATTTTCTACCTGACCCCTTGGTATAAGCTCCTCTTTCCCCCTCCCTTTTTTTTTTTAATAAATCATTTTATTGGGGGCTCACACAACTCCCATCATGATCCATGCATACATCAATTGTATGCAGGCCACATTTGCACACTTCTTGCCATCATCACTCTCAAAACATTCTCCCTCCACTTAGATCCCCAGTACCAGCTCCCCATATTTCCCTTCCCTCCTATCCCCTCCCTCCATGAAGCCTTAATAATTTACAAGTTGTTATTACTTTTTCATATCATACACTGTCCAATGTGTCCCTTCACTCACTTCCCTGTTGTCCGTGTCCCAGAGAGGAGGTTACATGTAGATCCCTGAAATTGGTTCCCCCTTTCTATTCCACCATCTCTCCACCCTCCCAATATCACCATTCCCACCACTATTCCTGAGGGATCATCTATCCTAAATTTCCTATGTTTCCAACTCCAGTATACATCTCCTGGTCTAGCTGGATTTGTCTAGTATAATTGGGATCATGATAGTGAGTGGGAAGAAGCATTTGAGAACTAGAGTAAAGTTGCATATTTCATTGTTACTACACTGTACCTTAACTGGCTCATCTCCCTGCAACCCCTCTGTAAGTGGATGTTGCTTTACTTATCGATGGGCTTTGGGTCCCCAATCTGTACTACTCTCCATTTATAATGATAGAACTTTTAGTTCCTTGATGCCTGATACCAGATCCCTTTGACACCTCGTGGTCACACAGGCTGGTGTGCTTCTTCCATGGGACTGATTGTTTCATGGGGGACATGGGAGAAGGGAAGGAGAGGGAAAGGAGGTGGTGTTGACCAGCCCAGGGATAAAGGAATAACAATTGATTCAAACTCAGTGACAAGGTGGATGTGAGAATTGATCTGATAGGGATTGATCAAGAGCAGTGTAACAGAAAATACTGAAACTCAAATGGAGGCTGAGAATGATAGTTGGACAATAGGAAAGTAAAAGGAAATAGAGGAAAGAACTGGGGAGGTAAAGGGCATTATAGAGGTTTAAATACAGGCTGAGCCCTGGTGGCGTAAGTGGTTGAGTGCAGGACTGCGGCCAACGGGCTTGGCAGTTCAAATCCAGTGGTGGCTCTCAGGAGCAGCACTGGGTAGCTCCCACGACCACCAGAGGGCAGTGATGCCCCCCCAAAAAATAAAAATAATTTTAAAAAATACAGGCATGTACTTAGGTGCATATATAAGACGATGGGGAAATATATCAACATGCATCTACTTAGAGGGTTAATATTAGGACAGCACATGGGCATTAGACCTCCACTCAAGTAATTCCTCAGGAACATTTTGTTCTATTAAATTGGCATCCCATGATCCTCACCTTCCCGACATGATCACAGATGTGTGCACAGACAAAGGTGGTGAAGATAGCAGGTGGTTCCCAGCTATCAAAAGAGGTAGCGTCTAAGTCTTAAAGACTTGAAAGTGGACTGAGCCCCGGTGGCGTAGTGGTTGTGTATGGGACTGCGACCCACTGGGTTGGCTGTTTAAATCCATCAGTAACTCTCCAGAAGCAAGGGTGGGCCTCCTACTCCCACCAGAGGGCAGTGATGCCCCCCAAAAAATAAAAAAATATAATAAATGTTTGGGGAAAAAAAGACTTGAAAGTAAACAAGCAGCCATCTAGCTCAAAAGCAACAAAGGCCACATGGAAGAAGCACACCAGCTTGTGGAACCACGAGGTGTCAAAGGGATCAGTTATCAGGCTTCAAGAACTAAAAATCATAGCATTGCTTGCTCACTTTGATATGATCGCTGACGGCAAATGGGTGCATAAGCAAATGTGGTGAAGAAAGCTGATGGTGCCAGGCTATCAAAAGGTATAGCATCTGGGATCTTAAAGCTTGATTAAACAAGTGACCATCCGACTCAGAAGCATCATAACTATAATTTGGTACTGTTATGAATCGAGCGACTCATATGAAAGGGTCGTTCGACATCCCCAAAGGAGTCACAACCCACAGATTGAGAACCGCTGCCTTAGATCATCATATTTTTACTGCAGAATAAGCTAGGTTAGCTGGGCCTGAGACATTTACACTGTGTAATTCCATCTAAATTGTAACTTCAACTCTTAATAAAAATGGATGACGTTAGGACATTTTTTGCCATTTCTTTTCCCATTCTTTTCAAATGCTCTAGTTGTTGATCCCATCTACTCTTTGGCATGAGATCTTGCCTTTTAATTAATTGAATCAGTTTTATTTTTTTAGACATTTTCCACCCCAGACTGCTTTCTTGGGACTACAAGTCTTTTGAAGTTCACTTTATGCTGGAAGTATTTCATCAGAGTTACTCTGCACAATATCTTCATGCAGATTTCTGGATAACATTTTCCTGATGATTACTGCCAAGAAGCGTTCTTTTGGAGCGAGGGTTTGTTTTCAGTCTATGTACATGGTAAACACAGTGATTAATCATGCTCCCCACCCAATTTTGGCTGCTAGAGAACACAGCAAATATAACTACCCACACAAGAGACTACAGATGAGCCTATGGCATTCATTTCTCTAGTACTCTTTCTTCGAGCTTCATCTTTATATTCAGAATTCTATTATTTTCTTCTTGTCTCTCTTCATCTACTGCTTTTCCTGTTGGATTGCATGGGCTTTTCTTCTGAAAAGGTAACATATTAATAAAATATAAGTATTCAAAAAGTTTATCTGGAAAAATATACCTCTCTCTATAGAAGACAGACTAGAAAGCTTTCCATCCTGCAGAGGCTTCAGAAAAACTATCAGCAATCACTGTAAATAAGCTCCTTGGCAACAAGTGAAATGGTTCATCGCAACCACTAGAACTTATGTGTGCTCTTTGTATAAGACAAAAGCTGAATAAGCAAACAGACCCCTGATGTCAAGTCTATTCTGAGTCATACTGACCCTGAAGGCCAAAGGAGAACTGTTCCACCAGGGTTTTGATGCCATAAGTCTTTAAGACGGAAAACTGTCATGACTTTCTCCTGAAGTGTGACTGGTGGATTTGAACTGCTGACCTGTGGGTTTGCAGTCAAGCTCTTGACTGCTCCAAGTACTACACCAGGACTCCTGAGCACTTTTATCAGAATTTAATAAACAATGGCTTGCTAGTTTATATCAAATAATATACTTACTTATCAACATATAACTATACATTCCCTCCAGGGGGATTAGCCATAGAAACCATTGGGGGAAGGGTGATAACAGTCAGTGTAAAGATATGAAAATAATAATTTATCATTTATCAAGGGGTCACAAGGGTGGGAGGAGGAAGGGAAAAAAGGGGAGCTGATACCAAAGGCTTAATAGAAAGTAACTGTTTAGAAAAGAATGATGGCAGCATATGGACAAATGTGCTTATGAGATATAAGAGCCTCGGGCTGAGCCCCGGTGGTGTAATGGTTGTGCGCGGGACTGCGGCCCACTGGGACAGAGGTTCATTCCAGCAGTGGGGCTGGGTCTCCTACTCCCACCACCGGAGAGCAGTGATGCCCCCCCCCCAAAAAAGAGATATAAGATCCTCCAATAAAAATAATCTTTTAAAAAGTTTAAACATACATAAATTAAGATATAAATAAATTTCCTTAAAAATAAAAAAAGTGGGCTGAGTCCTGGTGGCGTAGTGGTTGTGCGTGGGACTGCGGCCCACTGGGTTGGAGGTTCAAATCCAGCCGCAAGGCTGGACCTCCTACTCCCACCACCAGAGGACAATGATTCCCCCCCCCAAAATTAAAATTAAAAAAACTATATCATCTTTGAGTATCAGGAGCATAAATAAATACTAGGATGATATTAGAGTGGAAAAATAGCTAGTATAGTAACTTATGGGTTAAAAACATATTCCTTCTTAAAGAGAAATTTGTTCTCATTTTCCATTTACTCTAAAATGATGGGGTTCTACCTTAGCATTGGACTAACCTGGCATCCTCCTCAGTGCTCCCTGCACCCTGCAGTCTATTCCAAATTAGTAGCTGAAGTAACCCACTTAAAGCTTGAATTGTATCATATATGGAGTCAGACAAAACCCTCCAGGGGAAGCTCTCCTCCTCGTGTCCTAGTCCTTCTGCCGCGGTCCCTACACACCCATTGCCTCATCCCGATCTATGTTCTTGCCACTGTGACTACTCATTTATAACTTTTCCTCAAAGTACATGTTCTAGACAGATTGCTCTTTTTCCTTTGTATCCACAGTTGAGTGTCCCACCTCTTTACAGAAAGATATTGGTTCTCTGGATATGTGTTGTAGACTAGAATGAGACAAGTTTTTTATTTTATTGGTTCAAAATCATCCACTTGTTTTGTCCTATTTTTGCTATATCGTGGTGGATTTTGTATCCGTAAAACGTTGTTGTTGTTGTTGTTGTTGTTGTTTGTTTGTTTGTTTGGGCATCACTGCCTCCGTAAAACATTTTTTTTAATTTATAATAATTATATGCTAATATCAGTAACATGAAATATCTTGATTAAAAACTACTATTGCCTTATTTTTTTGTTTGGTTTTCTTTCACCTTATTGTTATTGCTGAGCACTGTGAAGCAGACTCTGATTCCTGGTGCCCTTACATATTACAGAATGAAATGCGCCCTAGCTTTGGACCATTTTCACAATCATTGGCATTCCATCACCATAACACTGTGAGATTTGTTATGTTGACCGATCCACTACCAGAGATAAGTGATCATTATCTACAGATTCTGGAAAAAAATAATTAGTCATGAAAACTTTTTCATAATGACAATTCCACCCAGCTGAGAAGTTTTACATGCTTTTACCTGCACTCATTAGTAGAGCTATTAAAAGATGAGCATCAGTACTGCAGCCAGAGGATGTGGCTGTATTTAGTTTTACTAAATAGCTATTTGATAGGTGAGAAGTATCACTGTGGGTGAAAAATGGGCATTTGATGCAAAAACATAATTTAGACTGTGTCCGGATTCAGCTATTTTCTTATTTTAGCCGGTTTGAATTCTCATGTGTGAAAACCATGTTATGTTTTATTACAGTCGCGAGTTATTGCAGTACTGGATTGGGAGCTTTCAACCATTGGTCATCCTTTGACTGACTTAGCCCACCTTTCTCTGTTTTACCTCTGGCCGAAGACAGTTCCCATGATAAACCAGAGTTCTCATTTTCAAGAAAACATAGGTAGGAAAAAAACTGTTGAGCGCAATGTTAATGCCAGATTATCTTTATTATTCATCATAATTTTAAAACTTTAGGATTACCTTGCTCTTTTAGGGGAATAGGAATATTTTGAAATTGTTTTATTTATACTGATTTTTCTGAATATGACATTACACTTTGAATAATCTTTATGACAAATGTTGATGCTGTGTATATAATGTTCTCTTCAGAATCAAAATTTAAGCTGAGCCCTGGTGGTGCACTGTTATGTGTGAAATTGTGGCCCACAGGGTTGATGGTTCAAATCCAGCAGCAGCTTTCCAGGAGCGAGGCTGGGCTTCCTACTCCCACCAGGCCAGTGATGTGAAGAAAAAAAAAAGTAGAATCATTTGTACTCTGCTTTTAATATATCTGCACTATTATGACATTTTGAAATACCATGGTATCTTTTTAGTAGAAACGTAGATTCTGGGCTGTTTTCACAGGGATACCCTCAATGGAAGAACTGATTTCAATATATTGCCACCACAGAGGAATTAATTCTACTTTGCCGAACTGGGACTTCTTTCTGGCTCTCTCATATTTTAAAATGGCTGGAATAGCACAGGTAAGAAAGAGATAAAAATCTTATTTAACGATCTTGACGGGAAGAATTATCTATGTAGTTTCCAGGGCCCAGCACAGAACTTAGCATATACTAAAAGCAAAACAACTACTGCTGTTGAGTGCATTCTAACCTGCGGCAACCCTGCAAAGGACAGAGGACACGGCAGACCTACCCCATCAGATTCCCAACACTGTAAATCACTGTACATCCCAGCAGCTGCTGGGGTCAAAGCACTCTCTTTTCTGGTAGCAGCTGAGCTCATAACCACTGCAATTCTGCACCATTAGGGTTCCTCCTTAGCAATATAGAAGGATACACACATATATATACATACACTTATACACACACATACACACACACATACACACATATATTGTAGTTAATACATAAGTGAAGTTTCTATTATCCAATTATGTCATATCTTGTAGTTGATTTTGAGAAAAAGCTGAGCCTCAGTTCAATTTTTTCAAATTATATTTTAATTTAAATTAAGACATTCTTTGTTACATAAATGAACATGTAACATTTTTACATCCAATTTTGCATCCATTTTCTAGGTACTTTAAATTTCAGGGATCAATTTAATAAATGCAGATGCCTCATAAACATAAGTGAAAAGAAGCTAGGGTTTAAAGGAGGAGTGGTCAATACAAAATTTTAGAAGCAAAAAAAGAAGGGCAAAGAAGGACTAAGGAAAATTATAGTTATTTTTCCTGTCCTCAGATTCCTAGTACTCCCAAACAACTGGAATGTCTTCTACAAAATGGTTATGTTTCATCCTTCCGCATCCTGTAAGGGTTAAGCATGTTATACAAGGTGGGTTCCCAAAACAAAACAGGAGTGCCTCCCACTGCCTGCCAGTTTCTACAGATCAGACGCTGAACAGGCTTTGAATTTTAAGTGACTTTACATTTCCAATAGCTGTTCGGCATGGGTTATGATTATACTTGATATGTGCATGGTAAACTAGGCAGGGAGAGCCTTAGAGATGACGATGAGCACTGCATGCCAATGTCAATGTGAAGCTGGAAATCATGGAAACCTTTACAGTGTGTTATAGTTTAAGGGTTGGGTATTAAAAGAAGATGAAGTAATGGAATTAAGTTGTTTGTGGTTTCTGGATTTTTTTGTTTCTTCTTTTTTTAGGGCTTATTTCTTTCTCTTGTCTGTTTTTCCTCTTAACTTTTTATTGTGATTGGGTGATGGGTTACAAAAGCAACATCCATTCTCACTCCCAGCTGTTGAGGCTATTACAGTTCACCGTGACCCTAGGTCTGCCAGGACAAGTAGCACTGTCCCTGTGGCTTTCCAAGACTCTAAGTCTTTACAGGAGTAGAAAGCCCTGTCTCTCTTCCTTGGAGTGGCTGGTGGTTTCCCACTGCTGATCTGATGGTGAGCACATGCAGTCATTCTTTATATATATATATATATATATATATATATATATATATATATATATATATATATAAAATTTTATTGGGGGCTCTTACAGCTCTTATAACAACACATACATCAATTGTATCAAGCACATTTGTGCATACATTGCCATCATCATTTCAAAACAATCTTTCTACTTAAACCCTTGGTATCATCTCCTTTTCCTCCCGCCTTCCCCCGCCTGATGTCTCCCTTCTGAATGTCATTCTTCTTAATTGTTTTATTCCAGATATGGTAAGCATATGCTTTTCTGATTCAAAAGACCCGATGTGAGTCCATTTCAGCTCACCAATGCCCAAGAGATTGATCTTATGCATTCCATTTATTTTTTATGGTTTCCAATTTCCCCATGTTCATGTACCTTCCTATTTTTTAAGTTATGACTAGTAGTAGATTTTGTTTTTACTATTAGTAGATTTTATATGTTTCTTCTTACCTTGAGTTCCTTGCAGTCATTCTTACACAATCTGAACTCCAGTCCTTTCCATGTACCCTCATTCCTCCCACTTCCTCCTTGTTTTCTCTCTTTCTAGTCTTCCTTCTTTCCTGACCCTCTGAACTTTGTCTTTGGGAAGATGCTACCTTTCCTCATGGGGTGGGGTGTTCCATCAGTCTCTATGCAACCAGTAAAGCCTGGTCTCTTTCATGATTTTAGTTCTTGTCCACATTTTTCTGAGGGGCTGTATCAAATTGAGTGGTGGAAAGGATTAAGGATTTCAGCTGCTAACTGAACGGTTAGACATTTTAGACCTCTCAGAACACGCTGGAAGGAAAGCCTTGTAAGACAACCCTTGCAGAGTCAGCCACTGAGAACTTGTGGAGGGGCAAGCTCTGCTCTCTCGCACTCAGAGTCACCGCGTCTGGCACTGGGCTTCATGGCAGCTCTTTTCATTTGACCCCTAAGCTATCTTGTAAGCATGAAACAGGGAGATGTAAGGAAGAAACTGACATTGTTCAGGGGAATAACTTTAGACAAACCTCACCAATCCTTAAGTTTGATTCTCATTTTTTACAATATCTTATTAAAATGGGGTTTCTGAAAAAGGAAAAACATTCTGAGAAGCTAGGAATTGCCTTCTCCTAGTTGTTATCATTTTTCAAACCTTATCTTGGTTGCTCTACAAATGTTCCCCCCTTAGGAAGGGAGAGTAGGGATGTCTAGCGGTGATGTAAGTTGCAGATTTGATAACTTTAATAATTGCTGAGTTCATTTTCCAACTTGGTTCTATTCCCAGTTAGCCATTCTGTTATGATGAAAGTGTTTTAGCCCAATGAAATGAGTGTGCCTCTTTAATTTACAGGTGTGTGAGTAGCCCTACATATTGTTATGGAAATGATAGTCTGATTCGCATTCTGCTCACCTGTGAGTTTAGCTATTAAAAAGAAGAGATTTACTACATCCTGTTCCAGACTGGGATTCCATACTGTGAACCACGTGGCTATAAATTGTTGATAGACTTATTAGAGAGTCGAAGAATCGTTTTTAATAAATTGTAATTGCTCTCTATTAATTTACAGGGTGTCTATAGTAGATATCTTCTGGGAAACAATTCATCTGAAAATAGCTTTTTGTTTGCCAATATTGTGAAACCTCTGGCAGAAACTGGATTACAACTCTCAAAAAGGTAAACAAACGTGGTTTCTCAGTAACAACATAATTTGTTTGTTTGTTTGTTTGTTTGTTTTGTTTTTTGGCATCACTGCCTCTCGTGGTTGTGGGCGCTACCCAGCACTGCTCCTGAGAGCCGCCGCTGGATTTGAACTGCCAAGCCCACGGGCTGCAGTACCACACTCAACCACTTACACCACCGGGCCTCAGCCCAATAACATAATTTTTAAAAATTAGAATCTTCATTGTGCTTCCAGTGCGCATGGAAATATTACAAACTTAAAAAGGTTAGGACTTGCTCACACCATCATTGCTGCGCCTGTCACAGCAGTTTCTGAAGTAAAGCCCTTCTATGTTACAAGATAAAACCCAGCCCCCTCCCATCATATCAATTCCAAATCATAGTGACCTGACATCAGGTTTTTGAAGCTGTAAACCTTTACAAAAGTGGATCGCCTCATCTTTCTCCCAAAGAACAGTGAGGGGGTTTGAAGCTCCAACCTACCAGGGTAAAAAAAATCCCCAAATTCATAATGTAAAGTACTGGGGACACCAACTTGAATACATAAACTTTTAATGATACAAATCTTGTAGTCACATGTTTCCTTATAATTGTTACTTACACAAACTTTTTACAATTAGATATTATGTCCAGTGATTTATTCATTTAGAAATATTGAATGATATGTCTTGTAAAATGTCATTCAAACATTGATTGCTTAAGTATCTCTGACAACCAAGTCTCTATCAGTAGTGCATCTAACACATTCTGTGACTCACACTTCCAGCCCAGCGGAGTGATGCTTAGCCTTCCTGAGCACATGCAGAATGCTCTTTGTGGAAATGCCAATTCAGTTGCCATGATATAGTGTAGGATAGCTGATGTACAATTTATCTTAGAGATGGACCTGTGTGATCACCGTAGCATAAGCAGATACTGTGCTATTCTTCATAATGGCCAAATACAGTTTTTATTTAGAATGATATCCAGCTATTGCATTTATGAAACAGATCTATACTAACCAGAAGCCCTGGTAGTGTACCAGTTACACGTTGGGCTGCTAACCTCAAGGTCAGTAGTTCGAACCCACCATTCACTCCCCAGGAAAAAGACAAGATTTTCTACTCCTGTAAAAGATTTACAGCCACGGAAACCCATATGGACAATTCGATCTTTTCCTATAGGGTCTCTGTGAGTCAGAATTGATTCAGTGGCATTGAGGCTCTTTTGTTAACACACCAAAGAATCTTTCTTAAATGTGTGCTCAATTTCTTCCTTTTTTAAGAGAGTCTGACAAGAACATTCAATAAGAATTCAAAACACATTCACTGAGGTCATGATGGTCTCATGTCTTTTCCCCAAATTGTACTTTAAGCTTGAAAGTTTGTTGTGCAAAATAAAGTAACTCTATATTCACCTCATAATATGGGAGATAAAAACCAAACACACCAGCTTAGTCTGAGGGATTTGGAAATGTGGGTGGGAGAGGCCTCTCATTATATTCAGAAATATACAATAATGATTTTGAAATTATTTTGTCTTTTTTTTTTTTTTTGGTAAAGAACTTTTAGTACTACACTACCACAGATTGGCACGACTGGACAATTATTTGTACAGACGCGGACAGGCCAGGAAGTTCTTACTAGGGTGAAGCACTTCATGAAACAATACATCCTTCCAGCTGAAAAAGTAAGTATTGTATAAAGAAACAGAACATACGTGTGTTTGAGGACTACTGATGACTTGTTTCCTTAATTTCTCATTCTCTTCAACGAAGTCAGGGTTTCTGTGGTGGGACTTGATGCTTAGAGTATGGTCCTTCAGTGTTTTGACTTTTTCTTTCTCCCTTTGTGAGGAGGAGTTTAATGGAGACCCTGACTTTTCCCAGTCAACCTTGCCTGATTCCCACCCCTCAACCCATTGTTATGTTGATTCTGGCTCATAATAATCCCATGGGAGAGAGTAGCACTGCCCCATAGGTCTTCCATTGTTGCCTTTATGGAAGCTGTCAGCCAAGTCATTCAGGTGTCAGCAGGTGAACAAATTCAACCAGAGCCCCTTGATTCTCACCCATCTGTTCACCCTAAAATAAGGTGACCAGATGCCCTGCTTTTTAACAATTTAACAATGTCCTGCTTTGTTTTAAAATTAAAATAAATATATCACAATACTATCTTTGCATTCTCTGAAAAATTTTGTTGCTCCATATAGACCAAATTTTTAATCAAGAACACCCTCCTCCCCCCGTCAATGGTGTCCCGCTTAAGATCTGGTCACTTTACCCTAAAATGAAGTTACATATAAAGATGCTACAACTTCTATGTGACCCATCACTCAGAGGAGAAGTTAGGATTGACAGAGGGAACCAGCAGGCAATCTATATGGCTGACTCCTTCATTCATGAATATGCATTGGCAGCCAAGGGGGCACAAGAAAGGTGTCACAGGTCGAGTTGTGTTATCTCTCCTGAGTTCCATATCACAGCATATTAAAATGTTTATAAAAGGTTTGCACTAAAAGAAAAACATTGAATGTTAAGTGAAAAAGCAGCCTATTGCCTTAAAGAGAAGGTTGTGAATAGTTGGTGAGACAAGGGAAACCACAACCATCTTGTCTGTACAACATATCCACATCTTAT
>PVJH01042840.1:0-14024 GCA_004026705.1 Nesogale talazaci | reverse complement strand
CCAGGGATGATTGGGGCTGCGGGGGGCAGGGAGGAGGGAGTAGAGCACAGGGAGGGAAGGAGGATTTGGGGAGTGGGAAATGAAGAGGGAGTGTTAGTTCTGGCTGTGATTGTTCATTATATAGGTGATTTGTCGTATATGTTCTACTGTAAGCTGAGGCACCTAATTTTACCACAAAAAACTGAGGGGCTTTTTCACCATAAAAAAAAATGTGCTGGCGGGCTGAGCCCCGGTGGCATAGTGGTTGTGTGCGGAACTGCGGCCCACTGGGACAGAGGTTCAATTCCAGCAGTGGGGCTGGGCCTCCTACTCCCACCCCCGGAGAGCAGTGATGCCCCCCCCCAAAAAAAACAAACAAACAAAAAAAAAATCTGCTGGCGGCTCTCCAGGAGCAAGGCTGGGTAGCTCCCATGACCACCAGAGGGCAGTGATGCCCCCCCCAAAAATGTGCTGAGGGGCTGAGTACTGGCGGCATAGTGGTTGTGTGTGGGACTGCAGCCCACAGGGTTGACAGTTCAAATCCAGCAGCAGCTCTCCAAAAGCAGCTCTCCACCAGGGCAGTGATGCCACACACACACACACACACACACACAAAATGTGCTGAAAAAGCTCAGCTTATACTGGAGCAACCATTGGGGCGGGGGTGTCCTAAAATTGAAATGGTAATGTTTGTACAATTCTGCTTGACATGACTGGAACAATTGAACTAGTGAAGTGTATCCATGTAAGTATGTGCCAGTAAAGCTGTTAAAGTGAACAGAATATCCATCTTTACGCGTTCCGTTTCATTTTTCACAAACTTCCAATTTTCCCAAACCCATGCTCTGTCCTTTGCAAGTTCGAGTCCTTCACTGATGCTTGTACCTGCTTCTTCTCACTTGCAGTCGTGCCCTGTGCTGAGGTGAGGGTCCCCGCGGAGGTTCGTTCCCGCAGCCTCCATCACGTGCTGGGGTCCCCCCTCCCCCCTCCCTTGGCTTTCCCTCAGTCAGATCGTGGGCGCCTTCAGACCCGAGGGGCTCATCTGCCGGCACCTCTTTGACACCGCCCATCCGCTGTCGGTAAGGTCTTGTCCACTCTGCAGTCTTCTTTGGCGTCTGCTCTCAGTCCGGACGCTCTGTCCAGTCCTTCTCCCTTGGGGGACCTGCTGGAGTTTGAAAGGTCAGTGGTGTCATTTTCAGTGGCACAGCAGGACAGACAAGTGGCGGAAATAAGTAATGGTGTTATCAGGCACCACGGGACAAAAATCATATCAATATGTGCCCACCCTCCCGATACGATCGTGGAAGACAAATGGGTGCAGAGGCAACATGGAGGAGAAGCTGATGGTGCCCAGCTATCAAAAGATATAGCGCTGGAGTCTTAAGGCTTGAAGGCAAACAAGCGGCCAGCTAGCTCAGAGGCAGCAAAGCCCACATGGAAGAAGCACACCAGCCCGTGTGATCATGAGGGGGTCGAAGGGAGCAGGTATCAAGCATCAAGGAACAAGCATCACATCATAGGGCTGAGCCCGGTGGCATAGCGGTTGTGTGCAGGACTGTGGCCCACTGGGTTGGTGGTTAAAGTCCAGCAGCAGCTCTCCAGGAGCAAGGCTGGTCCTCCTACTCCCACCAGAGGGCAGTGATGCCCCCCAAAACAAAACAGAACAAAAGAATTAAATCATTGTGAATTAGGGGGAGTGCAGAGGGGGAGCCCAAAACCCATTTGTGGGCAACTGGACATTCCCTTACAGAAGGGTCGTGGGAAGGAGATGAGCCAGTCAGGGTACAGTGAAGTAGCGACGAAACATACAACTTTCCTATAGATCTTAAAGGGTTCCTCCCCCCAACTATCATGATCCCAATTCTACCTGAAAAATCCAGCTAGACTGGAAAAGGTACACTGGTACAGATGTAAACTGGAAATATAGGGAACCCAGGACAGATGAACTCCTCTGGACTAGCAATGAGAGTGGAGGGAAGGCGGGGTAGAGAGGGGGAGCCAATTACAAGGATCTATACAAAACCTCCTAGCTGGAGGACGGACAGCGGAGAAGTAGGAGAGGGAAGACATCGGGCAGTGTAAGATATGACATAATAATAATTTATGGGCTGAGCCCCAGTGGCATAGTGGTTGTGCGCGGGACTGCGGCCCACTGGGACGGAGGTTCAATTCCAGCAGTGGGGCTGGGCCTCCAACTCCCACCACCGGAGAGCAGTGATGCCCAAAAAACTAAATAATAATAATAATAATAATTTATAAAGTACTGAGGGTTGGTGGGGGAGGGGAGTAGGAGGAGGGGAGAAAAGATGAAAAGCTGAGGTCAAGGGCTCAAGTGGAAAAGCAGATGTTTGGAGAATGATACAGCAGCAGGCATGTGAAGGTGTTTGGCACAGTATATGTATGCGTGTATTGTGGCAAGCAATGTACTAGCCCCCAATAAAATGATTAAAAATTTTTAAAAAGTAATGGTACTCCCACATAGTACAATAGTGACATGAGAGTGCAATGGTATAGTTGGTGTGGCTCCCAGGACTCCTGTTCCTTAAGATTCCTTCTTACCTCGGGTCACCCCTTCCCCTTGAATGCGTGCAGGACCTGTCAGCAGCCATTGCAACCAGCCAAAGGTGACGGACTTTTGCCAATGTCATCAAGTTCCCAGGACAGGTGGTTTGAAGTGGGCTTGGTTGAATCCGGTAGAAAACATTTCAAGTGCATTTAAGCCTTTCCTGAGGAGAAGAGACTTTCCCCACTGCTGGCCTTGAAGAAAGAAGCTTCCATGTTGTGGAAAGAGGTCTGGGGAGGGAACACGGGATGGGAGGGGGGGCGGGGCGGGAGTGCTGGGTGAAGAGCACACACACACACACACACACACACACACGGCCACAGGCTACATTTGTCAACTGGCTCTGAGTCAAAGAACAAGGTGCTGTGCCTGGTCCCTCCAGGTCAAGGTCAAGTTCCCGGGCACTCTGCATGGGAGCGAGAGTGTGGGGTTGTCCACGTGCCTGGGCAGAGCCTGCATGCTCTGGTTTCCCCCTACGTGCACACCCCCCACCCCACCCCTAGCCGCTGGTGTTCTATCTTTGAGATCTTTCCAGATCCCCCCCACCCCACCCCTTCCCGAGGACTCAGACCTCCTCGTCATCACCATGCAAGGGGCTAGAGGAACTGCTGGGAGAATTCAAGCACAGACACAATCTGTTCATGGGAGGCACCACTTCTAAACCAGCTCCTTTTGACCGGACTCTGCCGCACAGCAAGGCCCTCATGTGCCCGCTGAGGGTTTCCCGGGGGGATTACCACCAGGCCTTTCTTCCGCGGTTCCTCTGGGTAGCCTTAAACTGCCTCTCCAAGGAGCTTCCATCACACATAAAGACTGCCTTCTACAGGGATAGCCGGGTGTCCTGCTTCTCAGAGGTCCTTCCACTGCCTTGCAGAGATCCTGCTTGGGAGCCTCCAGAAGCTATATCCCGGGTCTGGGATTGGTTTCCGTGAACAAGGCCTCACCGGACAGAGCCCCCCCTATTCCCTGAGGAATGACGGAGGCACTCCCCCACTCCCTTGGCGGTCCCACAGTTCACCCCAGGGTCTCCAGTCCACTGGCGGAGCTGCTGGGCCTCCCTGGAAGGTGCTCTCTGGTCTCCCTCCTACAGATGGCTGAGCCAGTCAAGGAAAGCCTGTCTGCCGCTGGGCCGGCTGTTTAGGCCAAAGCCATTCTTGGCTTGACACCGGGCAAGGAGGCTTGGGTGGGCGCCTGCCACCCAGGGGGGCAGCTGACAAAGAGGATCTCCTAGTGACACTGGCCACCCCTGAGACAGACCTTTCCCAGCGCCTTCGGGCCATTTTGTCAGATGCAGGATCCAAGAACTCCCGACTGGTGCAGGCGGTTACGGCTCTCAGCCCATCTAGAGATGCCTTGGGGAAAGATCCGGTGGTCTGCTGCCCAAACCGGTGTCTGCACAGCTCTGATCAGCAGGGGGGCATCACTCTGCACTGGGATCCACTTGCCACGCACCCCACAACTGGCTCTGGAAGCGGAGGTCTGCGTAAGGGGTAGAGGGGCAGCCCTCCTCAGGCCACCTCAGGGGTTGACGGAGTCTGCTGGGACATCAACAATGGCCCTTCCCATGCACAGGCTCCCTGCATCCCTGAATGCAGCATCTCTGGTCCTCACAAGGACCCTGTGAGAGGCATCCCCCGCCACCACACACACACACACACACACACACACACACACACTTTGCAGATGAGGCTCACAGAGGCCAAGTCCCTCGAAAAGAAGGAATGTGACTGGGCCAGAATTCCAAACAGGCCCTGTTCCTGAGAGAGGCACCAGGGGCAGCCTGGCTCTCACAAGCCACTGCTGTGTCGCGCCCCCCACCCCTGCCCCCCACCCCACCTCTCCAGCTTGTGGCTCCAGCACAGGGGCTCCGGCTGAGGGAGGTGCGAGTCCCTGGGAATCTCACACCGGGGACAACGAGGTTGCTTCTCACCTGCCTTTATACTCGTTTTATTTTCTAACTCTTTCTCACCACAGAGAAACGTGCTCTGCACGTGCACTGCTGTTCTCAGAGTGTGCACCCCACCCGGCTTCCTGTGAGAGTTCCCTGAAGCGAGCGAGCCACCCTGGGCCGGGGCCAGATTTTGCCCGCAGGTGGTACTCCATGCCAGCTTCTCAGCCCAGGGCCTGCCCTCCAGCCCCAGGCCAGGCTGCAGCGGGTGTCCACCCAATCTCAAACAACGGACAGTGTAATAACAACAACAACAACAAAATAATAATAACAGGGCTGAGCCCCAGTGGCGTAGTGGTTGTGTGCGGGACTGCAGCCCACTGGGATGGAGGGTCAATTCCAGCAGTGGGGCTGGACCTCCTACTCCCACCACCGGAGAGCAGTGATGCCCCCCCCCCCAAAAAAAAGAAAAAGAACACAAAGTCTCACCTTTCTCCCCTGATGCCACTGGTGGTTTTGAACGGCCAACATTGCAGTTAGCAGTTAGCAGCCCAACGCTGCCTCCAGGGCTCCTAGTGCTTTTTCCAAACTCTGCTGTTGCGTCTATTCTGACTAATCGCAGTACAGATCCTTCTTTTCGAGGCACACAACCTCCTTCATGGTCCACGCCTGAAGGACGAGAGGTGGGAACCCCATGAAGCAAATCAGGCTTACTCCAAACTCACCAGTAGCCAACGGAGGACTGGACATCCTCTTTTGGACTGAGGTGGGAAGAAGCAGCAGATGACTGCTAGCCCAAGGTTACGGGATGGGCTGTCCTTCATATTTTGGCTCAGAACTCTTGCTTTGAAGGTGCTCAATGAATCGTGGTCTGGGGCTTTCATAAATTTACTATGTCGATGCTCTCCTTGATTTCTTATGACCTGTGTTAGTCTGGGAGGTAGAGTTCTGCCTTTTGAATGAGTGTTATTGAAAGTTTCACCCGATCACCCAGCCTCACTGTTCATGTACTTAGTGTCCAGTCACTTGAGACTTTAATTTGTACAAACCAACAACTCATGTAATGCGGTCCAAAAAGCTGGCCTTTACTTTTTTTTTGGGGGGGGAGGGGCATCACTGCCCTCTGGTGGTGGGAGTAGGAGGCCCAGCCCCACTGCTGGAATTGAACCTCCGTCCCAGTGGGCCGCAGTCCCGCGCACAACCACTACGCCACCGGGGCTCAGCCCGCCTTTACTTTTTTTAAAAGTCATTTTATTGGGAGTTCATACAACTCTTATCACAATCCACACATTTGTCCATTTGTTGCCCTCATCATTCTCAAAACATTTGCTTTCTACTTAAGCCCTTGGTCTTGGTCCTCATTTCTCCTCTCCCTCTCCACTCCTCACTCCTTCACGAATCCTTGATAATTTCTAAATGATTAATATTTTGTCATATCTTACACTATCTGGTGTCTCCCTTTACCCACTTCCCTGTTGTCTGTCCCACAGGAAGGAGGTTATATGTAGAACCTTATAATTGGTCCCCCCTTTCTACTCCACCTTTCCTCCACCCTCCCAATATCACCACTCTCACCACTGATCCTGAATTCCCTATGTGTCTGGTTCCTCTCTGTACAGTGTACATCCTCCGGTCGAGCCAGATTTGTAAGGTAGAATTGAGATCATGATAGTGGGGAGGAGGAAGCCTTTAAGAATGAGAGGAAAATTGCATGCTTCATCATTGCCACACTACACCCTGATTGGTTCCTCTCCTCCCACGACCCTTCTGTCAGAGGGTGTCCCTTTACCTGGAGATGGGCTTTGTATCCCCACTCTTTACTCCCCCTCAGTTACAGTGACATAGGTGATTTTTAGTTCTTTTAGTTCTCTGGTCCCGTCAACCCCTCGTGGTCTCACAGGCTGGTGTGCTTCTTCCATGTGGGCTTTGTTGCTTCTGAGCTAGATGGCTGCTTATTTACCTTCAAGCCTGTAAGACCCCAGATGCTCTCTCTTTGGATATCTGGACACCATCAGCTTTCCTCAAGTTTGCTTATGCACCCACTTTGTC
Organism: Nesogale talazaci; assembly: GCA_004026705.1. Lineage (NCBI taxonomy): Eukaryota > Metazoa > Chordata > Mammalia > Afrosoricida > Tenrecidae > Nesogale > Nesogale talazaci. Next base: position 7,545 of record PVJH01042840.1, on the reverse strand, counting down.
TTCAGGGATCATGTGGGGAAGGTGAGTATCACGGACTAGTTGGCCTTTACTTGCATAATTTCCTTTTCTCAACAGTGTTGTAAAGTCTATCCTATTGACTAAGTTAATGACAAGATCAATAGAATTAACTTATGCCCCAGGGATGATTAACCACATTCGCCATCATAAGAGGATAACGCTGTCTCTCAAGTGAGTCAGAGCCACAAAGCACCATCGACACAGGACTCTGGGACGTGGCCAGAACCATGCAGCCTCCTGGTGACTCAGCCGAGTCCTTAGTCCAGGTCACCGGGTCCCACTGCAGATCTGCAATCTCTCTCCTAGAAATTGACAAACACGGACCAAGGCCTGTGTGGGCAGGGGGGCGGTCACTTGAGTCGAGGTCACTGGCTGACCCTCGAGGCTACTGATACTCAGACAAGCCTGTTGGGCTGTGGCAGAGGGACTTCCTGGTGGGCCTGTTCCCACGGGCAGTGTGGAGCAACAGTGATTGTGGTAGGAACAGCGGGCTGGGCCGGCTGGGGGAGTGGAGGCTGCCCAGGCAGCCACAGCAGCCTGGTGCCTGGCCTGCCCCCACACTCCACACCCTTTCTGCAAAAACTGCTGCCGTCTGCAGAAATGAAGAAACGTGCCACATTGGAGAGGCTCGGGAGGCCTGCTCTGTGCATGCACTGCTCTTGAAAACCTGCCCACCAGGCAGCGGAGAGGGTTTTTTTTTTAAGTGGTTTTTGATCTGCAGGTGTTGGTGGTTTGAGCAGAGAAGTTGGGGGAAGGGAGGTTGAGGCGTCCTTAGCTTGCTCTGGTGCGGCTCTCAGGTAACCTTGGACTGCTAACTCCAAACCCACCAGCTGCTCCTGAGGAATAAGAGAAAGTTATCTGCTCCCATGAAGACTCACAGCCTCAAGAACCCCACTGAGTTGGAATAGACAAGACGGTAGCTGGTGAGGTGGTTGGTAGCCTGGGTCCGGGAGCCCCAGGGGTGTGATGGATACCATGTTGTGCTGCTCACTGCAAGGTCAGGCGTTCAAGACCACCAGTCAAGCCTCTGGAAAAAGATGAGGCTTTCAACTCCCAGAAAGTTTTACAGTGTCATCGGGCACAACGGAAAACAACTGGGAGTGGAAATCCCATGCGATCCCGCGATATATCTGCATATATCACAAAGGAATAACGGGCAGAACCCAAACGGATGTGTGCACCCCAGGTTTACTGCAGCGCCGTCCACAGAGCAAGTACCTGCAGCCAGCCCAAGGGACCAACAATAGGAGAAGGGACAAAGGAAACTCCAGTACGTGCACACAGCAGAATACTGTGCATCCCTGAAAGAACACCTCATGACATGGGAGGACATGGGCCCGCTTATGCTGAGTGACATCAGCCCCTCACACAAGGACAAAGACTGTCCTTGTGTGAGGACCAACAGTGAGGCGCAGGCAGAATGCTGCTCTCGGGCCATGTAATCTACTAATCCGGTCTTTCAAACAGAGGAACAGAGAGCCTGCCCAGGGTCCGTGAACCACACATCTCCCCCGCCACGCGCACATCTGACAACCCACTACCTCAGCTGGGGCCAAGCCAAGAAAGGAGGAGAAGGAAGAGACCATCTATTTGCCACCAAACAGCATCGGAGTATGGTCTCACCAATCAACAGACCCTGCCACGGGAGGGAGAAGGGCGCCTTCCTGGGAAGTCAAATTAAGACCAGGGGAGGGGAGATCCGTGGTCTGGAGGAGGGGCTTACACTACTGTTGGTGGGCAAATGGGGTGTAGCCTCTTTACATCGGGAAGGAACACTCAGCAATAATTATACAGAGACCGAGGGGAGAATAAGCCCAGTCCTATGTTCCTGGTTAGGAGTTTTTGACTACGTTTCTTTTTTTGTTTTTGTTTTTTTTGGGCATCACTGCCCTCAGGTGGTGGGAGTAGGAGGCCCAGCCTTTGCTCCGTGGAGCCGGAATCGAACCTCCATCCCAGTGGGCCGCAGTCCCGCGCACAACCACTACGCCACCGGGGCTCAGCCCTTGACTACGTTTCTATCAAACTTTAGTGACCCAGGCCACGGCTTTGAATGACGGTGACCTTCGGTTTCTGTCCTTTGGGGAAACGTGGCATCCTTCACAGGCCACACCAGGAGGGTTGGACGTGGTGTGGAAACCCCACTGAACAAACCGGGCTTTACCGCAAACGCACCTGGAGTCTTTGGACTTAAGACTCAAACTCCCTGGTGGTTTGCTCTAAAGAAGAAACAGATATGCCTGCCAGTCCAAGGCTGCGGGATCGGCGGTCCCTGGGCCTTGGTCAGGGTCCTGGCTTTGTAGGTGTCAATGTAAGGCGGCTCAGAAACACCATGTATTTACTGTTTAATGCCCTCCTTGCCTTACATGTATTACTCTGACAGCCATGATTCTGCCCTTACCACGGATATCACGGCCTCCCACTGTCAATGTAAAGCGAGCTCAATCGGGCTGAGCCCCAGTGGCACAGTGGTTGTGCACGGGACCGCGGCTGGAGTTGATGGAAGTTCAGTTCCAGCAGCGGCTCCACAGGAGCAAAGCTGGGCCTCCTACTCCCACCACTAGAGGGCAGTGATGCCCCCCCCCAAAAAAAAGAAAGCAATGGATGGGCTGCCGTTCAGAGCATGTATAACTTCCCTTTCTCAACAGTGTCAAACTCTGCACCATTGGGTAAGCTAGGGACGCTCTCAGTAGGATCACCTTATGATAATATTCTCCGTCATAAAATGATAATGCGGCCTCTAAAGGAAACCAGAGGAGACATATGTAAACCATCCACGAGTGAGTGGGTGCTGGGTTTACAGTTAAGTCCAGCCCCGATCCAAAAGCAATTGTTCCTCTTGACTTATCCTTGCGCAGTGCTCACGCTCCTGAGAGGTCACTGGGGATAAGGGTGTTACAGCAAAGGGCGGTGAAGACGCAGAGGATGCCTGGCTATCAGCAAGAAGAGCGTCTGCCGTGGATGAAGGGATGCACTGTGATAAAGGCCGCACAGGCCCCCACTAAAATGATTTTTAATAAGGCTGAGCCCCGGTGGTGTAAGTGGTTGACTGCGGGACTGCGGCCCGCGGGCTTGGTAGTTCAAATCCAGTGGCGGCTCTCAGGAGCAGCACTGGGTAGCGCTCACGACCATCAGAGGCAGTGATGCCCCCCCCCCAAAAAAAAAAAGAATAGTGTCCTGGGTCTTACAGGCTTGTCTTAAGACAAACAACCATCTAAGTGAGGTGTCAACTAAAAGTCCACCTGGAAGAAGCACACCTGCCTGTGTGATCTAAGGATGATAAATAGCAAAATGCAAATCCGAAGGAGGGCATGGTACCCGAGACTGTGAGCACTCAATGTGCATGATGTGATGTGATGGTTGAGAAGCTCCACGTGGATCTCCTATGGTCATAGTTGAGGGATGTGCATAACCTTGCTATCAGATAGAGACTATTGCTAGCTCTCCTATGGCAGATGTAAATGGGTCAAAATGCAATACCTGATCACTTGATCTCTCTTTTGACCCATTTTAAACTTGCTCTTATTTTTAATAGGTCCTACTTTGTTTTTTCTTGACAGTGTTTTTTTTTTCCCACTGAACCCTTTTAATATTGTTATTGGTCTTTTTTCCCTTTAAAACAGACAGACATATCTACTGTCTTTGTATATTTTCCAGTATATGAAGCGCAAGATGGGCAAGTAGAGACAGTCGAGTGAGGCTTTCATGTGTTTTACTTTGTTGCTGGTGTTAGTCTTCCTGTTGTCTTTCTGTATATGAAATTCGCTAGAGGTAAACCTAGAGCCAGAGTCTCTGATCAGAGGTTCCCTGGGGGCACTGCCAGGGAGGTGGAGGGGGAATGGGGAGCTAATAATGATGTGGACAAGAATGAAGAAAACATTCTCATTGATTGTGGTGACAAATGCACACCTCTCCTTCATGCGATTGAACGGTTGTGTTGTGATGCAATATGAATTATGTGTTTATAAATATGTGTTCAAAAAAAACTTTACAAAAAGGGAGGAGTGATCGTCTCGGAGACCCACAGGGTGACCAGGAGTCAGGACTATGGACATGACAGCAGGCGCGGAAGCAAGGAGTCTCGAGGGTGGCCGGCCTGGCCTCGGATCCAGTCCCACGGTGCTGAGCTCGGCCGCACAGCTCCCCTGCCATGTCTCTCTCCTCCAGCCCACCCGAGAGCTCTCCCACCTCTCCTGGGCCCACCTCCTCCTCCGTGGAGCCCACTGCACCTCCTTCAGGCTTAAGGGGGAACGCCCACTGCCCCCCACCCCCCACCCCTGCAGAACTGTCAGGGAGGGGACGGGACCACTGGGGAAATGCTCTTCCCTGAGCTCCGTTTGTCCCCCTTCCTGGACTGCACCAACCCGTCAGGGTGACCCGGGGCCCAGAACCAACGACCCGCTCACCCTCACTGGCGGTTCCTCAGGCTGACTGAGCTGAAGGTAGGAATTCAAGCCTTGGGGGCAAGGCTGGAAAAAAGACTGCGGGCACAAATCTGGACCATGTCGGAAACATCACATGAAGTGAGAAGGAACACCCCGTCCCTGGACCAAAAGGCACGGCAGGTGGTCAAGAAGCTGAGGTTCTGAGAAAGGGCCGAGCCGCGCTGAGGAGATGGGTGCAAAAGAAGACACCAGGGAGTAACAGAAACCCACTGCGATGCCTCACCAAGGGGGTGCAATCCTGACCGCACTCACGCCAGGAACTTTGGTCAACCGGCCGGAAGAGGCCCTCATCCACGCCCCCTCCAAAGAAAGGGGTTCCAGAGAAGGCGGAAAGTATGAAGCAACACTACCCGTGCTGCATGTGAGTAAAAAGATGCTGAGGGTAATTCTTTTTAGTGGTTACAACAGTTCCTCCACAGGGACCTGTCGAAGCTCAAGCCAAACTCAGCAGAGAAGGCATAGCCGTGTGATCGTTGCCAGATCGCTGAGGGCTGAAAGTACAGGCCATCGGGAAGCTGTCCCCTGTGCTACACTGGCTACACACAGACATCCAGTCGTGTGGACCGCAGCAAATTACGGATCACATGGTGGGAAAATGTGCTGCATTGTGCAGAGGCTAAGAGACAGGTGCTTGAACAGCAGGTGATACTGCACGGTCTAGAATCAGTGTGTATCCTCACTGCACACAGTCAATGTGTACGCTGAGCAGAGAATCCAAGAAACTCCACTAGATGATAAAGAAGGCGGAGGGTTTATTAACAACCCGTGACACATGGAGGACGGTTCCCGTGGCACGCGGAACTGCCATTTTCAGCTCTGCCTTGCTGAAATTGAAGAGGGCTCGAAGCACTTGCTGATGACGATCGAGGGCTACATCACAACCTAACAAACGCAAAAAAAAAATTCATAACCGGACCAATAAAGCGACATTGTCATAAGTGGAGAAAACAGTGAAGTTGTCCTGAATTTCATCTTATTGGATTCACAATCAATGTCCATGGAAACACCAGCCAACAAATCCGTGTACTGCATGGGGCCAATCTGCTTACAACAGAGCTCTTTGAAGCGGGAAAAAGCAAAGATGGGGCTGAGCCCCTGTGGCGTCAGTGGTTGAGTGCGGGACTGTGACCTGTGGGTTTGGCGGTTCAAATTCAGCGGTGGCTCTCAGGAGCGGCACTGGGTGGCTCCCACAACCACCAGAGGGCAGTGATGCCCCTCCCCGCAAAGATGTTGTGCAGGCAAAGGTGGGCCTCATGCACACCTGAGAGCGGGACAATGGGTAGGAAAGAGTGGCGGCATTTGGATCATGATGTTCGGCAAGGACAGTTGAATAGACCATAGACTAGCAAATGAACCAACACATCTGCCTGTGAAGATGCCTCAGTTACTAGTGCTGCCACAATGGAAACACAGCAGGCAGATGGCTTTAGCAAACAGAAACGTATCCTCTCACAGCGTGGGTGGTGAGAAGTCTAAATTTAGGGCGCTGGCTCTCAGGGAGGGCTCTCCCTGTCTGCTGGTTCTGAGGAAGGTCCTTGTCGCCAGTCATCCTGGGGCTCAGGAGTTTCCCAGAGCAGGGCGCCTGGGCCCAAAGGACAAGACCTGCTTCCCTTTCTTCACTCCTGCTCACAACAGGTCCCTTCACGCTCTCTGTGTCTTCCTTTTCTCTCTCTCTCTCTTTTTTTTTTAAATTTTTTTGGGCATCATTGCTCTCCGGTGGTGGGAGTAGGAGGCCCAGCCCCACTGCTGGAATTGAACCTCCGTCCCAGTGGGCCGCAGTCCCGCGCACAACCACTACGCCACTGGGGCTCAGCCCCCTTTTCTCTCTTGATACATCAAAGTGACACGGGCCACACTCCAGAGAAACGCACTTGACACTAGGTCAGGGGTGTGACCTGGGGAAGGGTGTTGCTTCCCTCTTTTTTATTACATCAGATCAGATCCGTTTACCGTATGGGGGGGTGGGGGTGGGGTTACATCACTGCCCAATCACCGAGATCAGGGCCCTGATTTAGATGGGAGCACATTGATAGAAGTACAGCCCCAGAACTGAGCCCCGGTGGAGTAGTGGTTGTGCGCGGGACTGTGGCCCACTGGGACGGAGGTTCAATTCCAGCAGTGGGGCTGGGCCTCCTACTCCCACCGCCGGAGAGCAGTGATGCCCACCCCCCCAAAAAAAAAAGAAGTACAGCCCCAGTTCTCCCTAGAAGCAAGATGGCAAGACTTCGGCTTACATACTTTGGGCAGGTTATCAGGAGAGGCCATTCCCTGGAGAAGAAGGTTATGTCTGTCAAAGTTGAGGGTCAGCAAACGAGAAGACCTTCATGAGCCGGTTTGACCCCCTAGCCGAGTCATGGGGCCCACCCACAGCGATGGCTGTTGGGATGACACAGGTCAGGCCATGCTTCCTTCTGTTGTCCACCAAGTCCATCTGCGTTGGGCCCAAATCCACGGCATCTAACAATGGGTAGCAGCTTCCTTATCTGCAAAGGGCGTGTTGTCCATGTGGCTGAGATTACCCCAGGTGAAGCACAGAAAGGGCCATAATGGACCTCGAGTTGATGGTGGCATCCTGGTGGCTTAAACGTTACTAGGCAAGCTCCTACCCATGAGGTCAGCAGTTTGAAGCCACCAACCGCTCCCCGAGAGAAGCACTAGACTGTCTACTCCTGTAAAGAGTTAAAGTCTCGGAAACCCACAGGGGCAACTCGTCCCTGTCCTCTGGGTCACTCTGCGTCGGCATCGACCGGATGGCCAGGCATATGCTTTTGTGCTGTCCAGCCAATGGTGAGAAGGAGAAGGAATGGAGAGGAACGTGTCTGGGTGTGTGGCCTTGCCCTAAGGGCCCTGGTGCTCATCAAGCTACTGCCAGCAACCTTTCTTTGACAAACCTCCTCAAAGGGATGATGGGTAAAAACCGGAAGCCAGTTTGGGAGTATTGAATCACATTCTAAGGGGTGTTAGCTGGGAGCTGGAGTTGAGGGAAGAAAACACTGGACTTCCATGGTAACTGGCCAGTAAGAAATTCCTCTTGCTAGAGATAAGGGAAGAGGTGTGTGTGTGTGTGTGTGTGTGTGTGTGTGTG
>PVJH01042839.1:0-14010 GCA_004026705.1 Nesogale talazaci | reverse complement strand
GCTGCAGTTCCTGCACTCAACCACAACGCCACTGGGGGCCAGCATAACCACCTTCTTTTTACAGTCTTCATAGACCCAAGAGTTAACCTTTTTTTTTTTGGGGGGGGGGGTATCACTGCCCTCAGGTGGTGGGAATAGGAGGCTCAGCCTTTGCTCCATGGAGCTGGAATCGAACCTCCATCTCAGTGGGCCGAAGTCCTGTGCACAACCACTACACCACTGGGGCACAGCCTTTTTTTTTTTTAACTCACTCCAATGCAGGTTTTGACTCCACTACAGTTGTGGTAGTCAAGGTCACTACAATTTTGGTACTTCATCCAGAGGTTAATTCTCAGTTGACAATAGACGACTCCTCTGAAACTATTTGCTGCTGGTAGCCAGCATAATAACCCCTAGGGTATCTGCCTCCTAAATCCTTGGGACCTCCAAATATTACCTGACATGGTTGTGATTAAAGATTTTAAAGTGGGAGGAGTATCCCGAAGTACCTGCAGATAACTGTTGCCTGGTTCTTGGTGACCCAATCACATTATCCTTGGATGTTGCTACTGTGTCAGGTCACCCCACCAAGAATCCTCCCTCACCTGTGTTGGCTCTCCGCGTCACCAAACACGGAACAATGGCCCCTAGGGTTCCATCTCACCTGGCGATGTATCCAGAATAAGCGAGTCACACAACGTTCCATTGTCATCTATGGGGCTTCAAGGGTGGCCGGGTCTCTTCCTGGAAGCTTGGTTGGAACCTGCCCATCATGAGTGACCCTGTCAGCGTTTGAGATAGCAGTGGACTAGCAAGCCACCACAGGAACGTGAACCGATATGTGACAGATGTCCTCGGTAGGCCTAGTCTAATTACATCAGTCTTTAGAAGTGGAGCTGCGAGTATAGTAGGTTATGCCTTTGGCCGTTAACAGCAACATCAGCAGTTCAAATCCACCAGCTGCCTAGAAGGAGAAAGATGAGTGTTTCTCAGAACCCCCCAGGAACAGGTCTACGCTGTCCTAAGCCCTGTAAGTCAAATTCACCCAAATGGCAGTTGAGTTTGGAGTAAGAACCCTTTTAACTGGTGAACCCTTAGGGCTGCAGCTGGAATGAGCAAGGACTAGGCGGGTGGTCAGTGTGTAGCATTGCTGCCTTCAATGTTGGGGAAAAGGGACTTTGAGAACTTGGGAAAAGCAAGGAAACAGCTTCTCTTCGAGAGCCTCCAGAAAAGAACTCACCGCGGTGTTAGCCCAGTAAGAGCCATGTTGTTTGAAGTCACTGAATTTGTAGTCATTTGTTAGCAATAGAAAACAGGTTTTGGCCGTCAGGCCTCCACATTCTTGGGTTTGGGCCTAATGTCCTAGCCACTTCTAGACTGGGTCCTTTGAGCTCTTCCTCCTCGGCTCTGTTCACTTGGACTCTACGTGCTGGACTCCCAGCTCATACCGACCTTCGCTCCTCAAATGCTGCAGCCGTACCACCCACACTGCTGCTCTCTCAAGCGGCCGGCCATGTTCACGGTCTCCTCAAGGAGGAACCTGCGCGTTGCATGTCCGCACCGATTCCACAGAGCGAGCTCCTTCTCCTTCCTTGGACCTTCTGTTTTGCAAACCCAGTGCCTATGCGTGAATGAAGTCTCAGATGAACGAGAATAAATTAGCTGAGAGACTAGTTAGGACATGTATTATAGTGCTTTAAGACGCGATTTGGGGTTTCAATTAAGGGAGCAAACATCTTTTCAATGTCTACCACCCAAATTTATACGGAAAGGTAGCAGTATATCAGCATTCACATTTCAATGGACCCGGCTCTGTGACCCCTGGGAAAGATTTAGAAAACCATCCCTGTGGGCCTCAAAAAGTCCAAGCAGTCATCTAAGGTGCAGCTATTGATCTCTTACCACCTTGAACAAAGAGTGAAGAAAATGAAAGATGCTTGGAAACTTGCGTCCTAAATGCTGACTTAGGAACACTAGCCCCAACAGCCCAGAGACCAGAAGAGTGAGATGGTGCCTGGTTATCATGCTGACTGCTCTAAAAGACTTACGATAGGAGGTCCAGGTTAGAATGGAAGAGGTGGGGGGGGGGGCGGGAATGTGCAAAATTCAAAATACAAGCAGCCACACTGATGTGAGAGCCATTGGTGGATCACCGGAGACTGGCCTGTTAGTCAATCTTCAGGCCTAGAACCAAACTCACCCAGTAGCTCAACTTTCAGTGAACCAAGAGACAGGCTTGTAGCATAAACACAAACACCATAAGGTACACCTTAGCACAGTCAACTAATGAAATCCAAAGGGTTGCAAGGGTACAAAGTTCAGAAGGCATAAAGGAGAGGCAAGAAGGATGAATGGAAACAGTAAACAGGAAAGACTGCTGCTCCATCCCCACATCAGCATGGGTCTGCACTGTTGGATGGAAAAGCAATTTGCTCGAAATGTTCATAAGAAGTGAAACAAGCAAAAAGTCACATGTGGGAAGCTAACAAATGTCATTCCTACAGATTCTCCCCTAACAGCTCTGTTGCCTTGAAGTGAGCGCACATGGTCGGTTCTGTCTTCCTGTAGACCTACCCTCCCAAGGAGGCATCCATCCCCCTGGTATTAGGTTTCCTCACCTCTGAGCTCAGGGACTTTCCTGTGATTACCACCCACCTTGTGACGTATGTAGCTGCTGAATATTCATGACTACTGACTACCTATAAAAGGCCCCAAACAATAAAGATGCTTTCTCCTCCCAGTCTCTTCTTCTCCGGTCCTGCCCCCTCCCTTGCTTTCTTCCTTGGGTCTCCGATTTCCTATGTGGACCACCAAGTGGGGTTGAGGTGAGCATGCTACCATGAAATGTATCTGACTATTTTACACTGTGTCCTATCTCTTTTGCTCTCTATGACTTTACTATGATCTTTATATGTTAGAGCCGTACAATTGTGCCTACAAGTCCATCATAGTTGATGGGGGCTGGTCTCCTCCCACAGCCACCTCCATCTTTTACGTACAATTGAGAGCAAGCCAAGTCTTTCGTTGCTCTTTGCCCTGTCAACCACCCAAGAGAAAAGCACTGGCAAGTGTACCAACCACGCAGATTAGCCATGGCCCCGGGGTCACCTTCTTTGGGTTGTTGCAGTAACTAGAAGAGCAAGGGGCCAGCACTAGCTAACACACGCTGCGTACCACCATACTCAGAATTAAGCCAAGATCTCATTTGACCTTTGGGGTGCACACGGCCTCCTTGTTTGTCCTCTTTTGTAGATGACGAAACAGACTCAGAGAAATGTGACTGCGTGAGACTAAGCAGATGGCAGGGCTAGGATGTGACATAATCCAGTCTGCCTCTGCTGCGCTACTGCAACACAATGGGAAGATATTGGGAAGCTCTTCTTTTCAGATTGCTGTAGAGTTTTGCATTTCTCTCCAGTTTCAATAACTCAGTGATCAGGTTTCAAGAACTAATAATCATAACATTGTATTCTCACTTTCCTGATATGATCACTGATGACAAATATGTGCATAAGCAAATGTGAAGAAAGCTGATGGTGCCTGGCTATCAAAAGATGTGCATCTGGGGTCTTAAAGACTTGAAGGTAAATAAGTGGCCATCTAGCTGAGAAGCAAGCCTACATGGAAGAAGAACAACAGTTTGTGTGACTGCGAGGTGTCAAAGGGAACCGGTATCAAGCATCAAAGACCTAAAAATTGTATCATAAATGAGGGGAAGTTCAGATTGGGGACCCAAAGCCCATCAATAAGTGAAGTGACATCCTCTTACAGAGGGGTTTGCAGCAAGGAGATGAGCCAGTCTAGATACAGTGTAGTAACAATGAAATGTGCAACTTTCCTCTGTTTCTCAAATGCTTCCTCCCACCCACTATTGTGGTGACACTGGGAGGGTGGAGGGGTGGTGGAGTAGAAAGAGAAAACAAATTTCTGGGATCCACATGTGACCTCCTTTTTGAGGTGCGGACAACGGGGGGGGGGGCAGTGAGTGAATTGACACATTGGACAGTGTACGATATGAAGAGGTAATACCAATTTGTAAATTATTGGGATTTCGTGAGGGAGGAGAAGGAGGAAGGGGAAATAAGGGGAGTTGGAATTAAAAAAACTAAAGGAAAGAGGGAAAGAGGAGCTTTTGCTGGGGGGGGGGTTCAAGTAGAAAATGTAGATGAATGTGGCAACATGTGTACAAATATGCTTAATACGAACGGTTTATTGAATGTTATAAGAGCTGTAAGAGCCCCCAATAAAATCTATATTTATCAGAAAAACAGAATCCCTGGTAATAGAGCAGCATCTTTATGGAGACAGAGAGACAGAGAGAAACAGTTCTGTCTAGCCAGGGCAATTAACTTCTGCAAACTATGTAATGGGTTCTACCAGCAACAATCCAGGACAGTTGAGCAGAATGGTTTATAGTTTATAATTGGCTTCCTATTACTTACTATTAGCTGGTTCTCCTGCACAAGAGTATTGCTGCAGGATTGGTATTTGATTTAAGAAATTTTCAAATTGATTTTATCTGCAGAGTAAGAATGCGTGGCCTAAATTCCTGCCGAGGCATTAGAGAACCACTGCGGACATGCTTCAGCAATCGGAAATGAATCTGAGCAGCTAGGGCTAACGCTTTTATTCAGCATAGATAATCCTCTCCCCACCCCCTCCCGGAAACCACTCTTCTAGCTAAGCCCTGTAACTTATTTTGTAGGACACCTTAAGTGTAGGCCTCTTGGAATCGGAATATATTCTCCAAATCATGCAAAGACACACAAATGGGAATTTGTTAAAATGAGTAGATTTAATTAGTATCTTTCTCTTGGACTACAACATTAAGGATCCACGAGATGATGTGGAAATCAGCTTAATTTTCAAGGGTCTGCTATCATACTGCCTTTTAAGACCGGAAAAGATGAAATGCGACCCTAGTAATGAAAATACTCTTTGTGTGGCTGTGCACATGGGAAGGCAGAAAGGTGTGATCTAATTTCATGAAGGTTAGCAGAGGTAAGTGTCATCAGTCACTTTTTTCCCCTTCCAAATCCAAAAGTGCAGACTACATTACAGCTGCATGCAAAATACCAATTAATCATCTTCTCATGTGTTTATGTAAATGATTGTTTGACTTTCATTTAGAGTTGTCGTCAACACCTGGAGCCCTCCAATTGATAACCAATAAAATTTAACGATTGCATAAAGATTTGACTTGTGGTCAGGTTAATTGATAACACTTTTATGTATGACTACAAGGTCTCTGGAAATCTGGATCATGGCGTGAGACAGAAAATAGAGGAGACAGTCTGAGTTTAACAGCTTTTTAATGGTGGCAAAGATGACTTGAAAGAGCGACATTCTGCAAGTGGCGGTCAGTTCCCTGCAACCATTTGTTCAGGTGACAGGCCTGTGTGTTTCTACAGAAGACTTGTCTCGTTTTCACACCCTGAGACAAAGCTTTTCTTCGTTCCAGCACACGACCGACTACATAAGAGGCCAGGCAGCCCCCCTTCCATGGGAATGGGTGATTGGTGTTAAGGCAATGAAGATGGTCCTTTCTTTGTGCTTTCCGAGAACTCTGTAGAAATTTTCGCAAGTAGAGAGAAACCGAGGAACCCCTCCCCCTCATTATCCTGCCCTTCAAGGGCAGCCATTATTAACCTTATGAACAACAGTCTTCCTTCCATCTCTTCCCTACTCCCATGAAGAATTACATGCCTTACCTTTTCACTTACACAGGCACAATCATAATTAGAACAGAAAACTTCCCATGCACCAGGCCTCGTGCTCAGTGTGTTAAGGATTGCATCTTTTAAGTGGTAGGTGATCTGGTCTCTTTTTTACAGGTTAGGACATGGCAGCTTCAAGGAGATATGTGGCTTGCTTAGGCTCACACATCTAGTCAAAGAGCAGATGCAGGATTTGAAGGCTACACTCGCTTTGCATTCAAGAAATGGAAATGATTGTTAACCAAAGTCAACCCTAAGGACACTGCTTTTGCTGTGACTTAAAGATGGAGGCTGCTCATTCTTTCACCATCTGTGTCCTACAAATCCAGGCCATGGCTCTTCCACCTTGATCACCACTGCTCATCTGTACTGCCCACCTTGGCCACCCTCCCATCACCTCAATAGATGGAAGGCCTCGGAGCCTGAAGACCCACCTCTCGTCGTTCTGACATCTTCGGTGAAGTCAGTCCTTCCTCCAGGGTTCTCCGCACGGAATGCTTACTGCCTTCTCGCCAACCACCCATTCCCATGGGAGTGGGGCTATCTGGCCTCTTACACACTTAGTCATGTGCTGGAAAGTATCATAGAACAGTCTCTTTAATGATAAATTTTATATAGCTGGCTGATTCTCACACACTGTTGTTCTTGAGTTTTGCTGAACTCTTAGATCCTAGCCAACATCTGGTTGCAATTTATGAACCCAGCATAAGTGTTGTCTGATATTTGCTTTTATTAAAGAGTTGAAAAGTTAAGCAATGAAGACATATCAGAACATCACTTGCTCTTCTGCATTGTGGAACTAGCTAATTGTTTTTGAATACCAGAAGATGTTCCTCAAGTGTTGGGACTGTTCACAATGTAATGCCTACAACCATGATGCACTTAAGTTTTCCTTCATCATGATAAAATATACATAACAAAGCATTTGCCATTTTGACCATTTTAGGTGTATAATGTGTAAAAGTGACATTATTTATGCTCCCCTTGTCGACATTTTATGTGTGTAATATGTAAAAGTGACATTACTACACTCACCCTGTTGTGCAACAATCAATTCTATCCTCTTCCAATTGTCTTTTTATCACCCTTAACCGAAACTTTGTACTCCTTAAGCAATGCATCCCCATTCCCTGTTTCTGCCTGCTCCTGGGAAGCACAGATAAACTTCAGTCTTTATGAATCTGACTATCCTAGATATTTCATGGATGTCAGGTCATGCTAAGGAGACCTGGTAGTGTACAGGGTGTGATTTCGAGCTGCTAGTCACAAAATCAGCGGTTCAAAACCACCAGTCACTCCGTGGGAGAAAGAGGCAGCTGCTTCTCCTGCAAGTAGTTACAGTCTCAGAAACGGAGGGACAGAGCTACTCAGCCCTGTAGGTTTCCTATGAAGCAGAATTAACTTGGTGGCAGTGAGGTTTTTGAGTGAAATTTCATGCAATATTTGCCCTTCTGTGGCTGACTTCAGTCAGTGCAATGGCTTTTAAGGCTCGTGTCATACTTTTTAAAATTTTAACATTCTTTTTGACATGATTTGCATACATACAATCCAAGGGTTTAAACATATTTAAAAAAATTGTGCAAGCATCACCATGGTCAATTTTTACCATGATGACTGTTTTTCACATGATTTCACAGGTGTAAGGAAACTTAGAAAATACTATAAAATTAAAAAACTCTTTAACAAAGACATCACTTCTTTTTTTACTGTATTAGTTTATTATTATTATTTTCAAATACTTTTATTGGGGACTCTTACATCTCTCATCATAATCCATACATTCATCCAGTGTGTCAAGCATATTTGCACATGTGCCGCCATCATCATTTTCTTTTTTTGGGGGGGGGGCATCACTGCCCTCTGGTGGTGGGAGTAGGAGGCCCAGCCTTTGCTCCATGGAGCTGGAATTGAACCTCCATCCCAGTGAGCCGCAGTCCCGCGCACAACCACTACGTCACCGGGGCTCAGCCCACCATCATCATTTTCAAAGCATTCTCTTCCCACTTGATTTCTTGATATCAGCTCCCCACTTCTTGCCCTTCCCTCCTTCACCTTCCCTTCCTCATTCACCCTTGATTAGTCATATATAATTATTTCCATGTCTTATATTGTCCTCCATTATCCCTCACCCACTTTTTCCATTATTGGTCTCCCTCGGAGTGGCTTATAGATCGATCCTTGTGATCAATTCTCCTTTTCTCCCTCAATCCTCCCCTAATTCTCTTGCTATCTTTACACTCCTTGTTGGCCCTGAGGAGTTTTGTCTATCCTGGATTCTCTGTGTTGCCGGCTCTTATCTGTAGCAGTGTGCATGGTCTGGTCTAATCAGATTTGTAAGGTAGAATTAAGGTCATGATAGTGGGGGGTAGGAAGCACCGAAGAGCTAAAGGACAGTGGTGTGTTTCATCTGTGCTACACTGCACCGTGACGGCTCATCTCTTCCCTGTGACCCCTATGTGAGAGGATGTGCAATTGTCTATGGATGGGCATTGGGTCTTCCATCCCCACCCTCACCCCATTCACATTCATATGATTTTGTTCTAGGTCTTAGATGTCTAATACCTGATCTCTTCAACACCTCACGATCACACAGCAGGCTGGCGTGCTTCTTCCATGTGGGCTTTGTTGCTTCTGAGCTAGATGGCTGCTTGTTTCTCTTCAGGCCTTTAAGACCCCAGACACTATATCTTTTGATAGCCAGGCACCATCAGCTTTCTTCACCACTTTTGCTCATGCCCCATTTTGTCTTCAGCGATCGTGTTGGGAAGGTGAGCATCACAGAATGCTGGATTGTTAGAACAAAGTGTTCTTGTGTTGAGGGAGTGCTTGAGTCGAGACCCAATGCCCATCTGCAACCTTAATTCCTAACATATAGATACGAGTACATAGTTCTATTCCTCTCTCAATATATACACACACACATATATGTGTGTTTGTGTATTTACATATGTCCATGCCAGTATTTAGGTTTCTATAAATATCCTTTGTCTCCTGGTTCTTACCTCTGTTTCCTTTTACTTTCCTCTTGTCCCATCATCATGTTCAGCTTTCATTTGGGTTTAGTAATTCCTCATTGCTACAATGTCATAATATTTTTAAGGTCCAACCATGTCTTAACATTTTTGGTTTTTTGAGTAACTGCTGTGGGGGGTTTCCTGAGTAATTAAGGTGCATTGATGACACTTGAGGATTTTTTTTTTTGGCACCAGTTGAGCATCTTTTTAATTTGCTTATTGGCCTTTTGTGTATCTTTCTTGGTGAGATATTCAAGTTGTCCTTTGTCCACTTTTTATTTCATTATTAATTTTAAATCATTTTATTGGGAGCTCTTACAGATATATAACATCACAACAAGCAGTATCATACAATTGCTACCACAGTCAGTTTCTTTTTAAGTTTTTTTTTTTTTTGGCATCACTGCTCTCCGGTGGTGGGAGTAGGAGGCCCAGCCCCACTGCTGGAATTGAACCTCCGTCCCAGTGGGCTGCAGTCCTGCGCACAACAACTACGCCACCGGGGCTCAGCCCTTTAAGTTTTTTTTTTTAATTTTGCACAGCCAGTTTCAAAACATTTTTTTCTTCTTGAAAAGAAAAAAAATTGATTTTTTTCAGCTCCCTTTTATCCCCTTCCTCCCTCACCCTCCCCTCCAGGAACCTTTATTTTATTTTTTTGCCATATCTTACACAATCCAATATATCCGTTCATATACAGTTTTGTTCTTTGATCCCATCCCATGGGGTTATACAGTCATCATTGCTATCAGCTCCCTATTCTCCCCACGCCACCCCTCCCTTCTGGGACCCTCAGGGAGCCATTATTCCTGTTTCTGTTTCTCAAGGGGTATCTATCTTGGCTCCCATGCACTGAACAATCCTAATACATAGATGAACATACGCCAATGATGTATGCACATGGTGGGAAAGAACCATGTCTAAGCATTGTGAATTAGCAGATTGGTGAAGGAGAAAGAATATAGGTGCACATGCGAGACTTGGATCGGAGACCCAGCTTTTGCACTCACTAGTGGTCTAATTTGGGGTATGATGTGTCACCTCTTGAGTCTGTTTTTCAATTTACGTTTTGCCTTCAGATAATTCTATATGAGAGGACTTCAGAAGTTCATGGGAAGAGCCATTACCTTGTAATTCTATTTCTGCCCACATTTTGAGATCCCCGAGTACAGCGCGGTTGTATCTTCAGGATGGGCAGTTCCAAACCACCAAGAACTCCATGGGAGAAAGACAGGGTTTTCCACTCCCATAGACAGTTAACTGTCTCGGAAACCCACAGGGGAGTCCCTCTGACTTGGCACGGACCCGATGGCAGTGAGGTTTTCCTGAGTACAAAGTAAGGGAGCCCTGGTGCCACAGGGACTGCATATTGGGCTGCAGAGGCAGAAGTTCAACACCTAACTATGAAAAGGATCAAGGGTTCAGGAGGGGTGGAGGAGGGGGAGGGACGGAGAGAAAAAGAGGAGCTGATACCAAGGGTTCAAGCAGAAGGAAAATGCCCTGGGAATGTTGATGGCATCACATGTACCAGGGCCCGCCACACAATTGAACGTTATAAGATTTTTAAGAGCCTACCAATAAAATGATTTTTAAAAAAATTCAAAACCACCAGCTGCCCCTTAAGAGAAAAACGAGGCTTTCTCTTCCTGGAAAGAGTTGCTGCCTCAGAAATCCGAAGAGGCAGTTCTTCTCTGTCCTAGAGGGTGGCTGTGCCTGAGTCTAGGTGGGTGCCACGACAGTGAACTGGCGACAGAACACGTGTGGGGCTGTGCTCACACACAGAGACATGCCAGGCCCACGGTTCATCACGAATCAGGAGAAGACTCAACTTTCACCCGTCCTTTTTCATTTACTGCTAGGCGCTGGCGACGCGTACTGGCCTCACAGGACGAGAACTAAGCCTCGCTGCGTTCTACCCCGCCGACTCGCAGTCACGGCTGTTTAACCCTCTGAGCCGTCCTCCGACACCCACACCTGAGGACACCCCCAGAGATAGCTATGGAAAGCCTTTGCTGGTTCTCGTGTCCTCGAGGGTGGTTTCGGCCTGGCTGTGTCCGCTTTTTATTATTTTTTTGGTCGGGACTGAGCCCCAGTGGTGTAGTGGTTGAGTGTGGGACTGCGGCCCACTGGGCTGCCGGTTCAAATCCAGCAGCAGCTCTCCAGGAGCAAGACTGGGCCTCCTACTCCCACCAGAGGGCAGTGATGCCCCACCCCCCAAAAAAACAAAAAACAAAGAAAATATTTTTTTATCTTTTTCTTCTTGAGTTCCAAAAGTTCTTTTTTTTTTTGGGGGGGGGCATCACTGCAAAGGCTCTTTCTATAGTCTGGGTAGTTAATTATATATGATTCCCAGACATTTTCTCCCATTCTGTAAATTGTCCACTTTGCTGGTAAAATTCATTGAGGCACAAAATTTTAAAATTTTGATGACGTCCCACTAATCTATCTTGCAACTGGTTGCTTGTGCTTTGGGGGGTCATATCTAAGTACCCATTGCCAAAAACGAGATCCTAAAACATTACACCTCTGTTTCGTTGTGCTTTATTACTTAATTTAAAAAGCGATTTTGTATTAATTTTCATCACGATGCCCCTTTGAGTCTGCATTACTAACACACTAACACTTTCTCCACAACTTCCCAAAGTTTAGGCAATCAGTAAAACATTGTAAACCAACCCCCGATTTGTAGTATTTGCCAATTTCCTTGTATACAGACCGCCATGGTTGGTGATATCACTGATTAGAGAGGGTTAAGAAGAGATATGTAGTGGCATACCATCATAGAGATGCAGAAACAGCAATGGACTTCAAGAGCACAGATCTTAGTAAAAATAGAAAAATACTGACTGCATGGTGAGTTTTTAAAGTATGACTTTTGTTTTCTAATTTTTTTAGACTTTATAGTTTAGAAATTGAGACTATACAGAGTAGAAACCCATTCAGCAGTTTCTACATGTACAAGTCATTGGCATTGTTTACATTCTCTCAGTTGTGTGTGCAACAATTCTCATCTTCCTTTTCTCAGTCGTTCCTCACTGCTTAACCTAAAGTTTCTGATCAACTCTAAAGTCCCCTAAAGTCCTTAATTTTAACCCAAATGTCTCCTAAAGCGCTCATCTAATCTTTCAAGTTGCTATCTGCTATTATCCCTTGGATCCCATATAAATAGTTCTTTTTAAAAAACATTTTTAAATCATTTTATTGGAGGCTCATACATTGTTTTTCACAATATATAAATAAGCATAGTGTGTCAAGCATCCTCACATGTCCACTTCTATTATTATTCTCCAATCGTCCGCCTTTTCCCTTAAGCCCCTAGTATCGGTTTTTCCATTCCTTCCCCTCTTCCCCTGCTCTCTCCTCCCCACCCATCCTCAATAATTTATACACTGTTATTATTCTGTCATATCTTACACTGCCCGACCTCTCCCCCAACCCACTCCCTTGATGCCTGTCCTTCAAATAGGAGCTTCTGTGTATATCCTTGCAGTTGGTTCCATCTCTCTATCCCACCTTCTCTCCACCCATCCAGCATCTCTAATCTAACCACTGGCCCCAAGGTGCTCATCCATCTTGGTTTCCCCATATCTCCAGCTCCCCTCTATGCTAGTGTGACTTCTCCAGTCCATCTGAATTTGCAAGGTAGAGTTGAGACCATGATGGTTGGGGGCGGGGAGGAAGGTTTCAGGAACTAGAGGAAACTTGTATGCCATATAGATAGTTCTTTAAAGAACTAACAACAGATGGTTTTTATTAGTTAAGCTGAACAAGCTTTGGGTTTTTTTGGTGTGTGTGTGGGGCATCACTTCCCTAGTGGGAGAAGGAAGTCCAGCTTTGCTCCTGGAGAGCTGCTGCTGGATTTGAACCATCAGCCCTGTGGGCTGCAGTCCCACACTCAACCACTACGCCACCGGGGCTCAGCCCTAAGCTTCGGGTTTTAGGAAGATTCGTGGACTATTTTTGGTTTAAGGTTTAAGATCATGTCAGGGCCAGGGTTTCAGCGGTTCACCTAAACTTCCTGCCTCTCAAAAGCGGAGTCTACGTGAGAATGTAAAGTAATGTTCTAGAATCTTGATCAAAATGCTCAGTGCCAGTAGCTGGGCCTGATCCAGTTCTTCTGGTCTGACGACAATGGGGGAAGTTGTTTGCAGAGGCAATCAGCTATATATTTCATATCTGCTACCTCTGTTTTTAAGTGTGATTTCCTTGATTGTAAGATTTTGTGCCTTAATTTTAACCAATGGCTGTATGTAACAGCCTGTTTGTGAAATTCCTGAAAATTGAACCATCTTCTCTCCCTTGCAATGAGATGGTTCTCCTGCCTCCCTCTCTGGTCCTCCTACTCTCCCACTTTCAGCACCCCCCCCCCCCACACACACGGAACCTCCACCTCCCTTCCTTTACCCACCCCCATCCTTACGAACACCCCGTATGCTCAGGAAACGAAGGCTCCTCTTTCTCCCGCGTGTCCCCTGAATCCCAGTGTTCCCCAGGGCTCTGTTTTAGGTCATCAATTTTCCTGTCCTACACCTTCATCCAAACCCTTGACACGGAGTCTATTTATTGACAGCTCCCCAAACTGTAATTGCAGTCTACCCCTCTCTCCAGAGCATCAGAAATGTCTGTCCCGCCTTTTGTCAGGCATATCACTTGCTGCCAATTCAAACTACCATTTCAAGACTATGTTCATGTTTTCCCCATCTCCTAGAGCAGACTCTGTCCTCCCTGCCTCAGTACAGACAGATACCGGATCTTACCAAGTCCTCAGGGTGAGATACCTGGGAGTCAGTCTCGAGTCCTCTCTTTTCTTCATCGCCCCACTTTTACCTTCGGTGCCAAATCCAGATCGACTCAGTTAGCCACCGCATCTTCAGCGAAGGGTAGCTGCCTTGGGAAGGAGCAGGGCATCACGGAGCTGGCCCTACAGATGTCAAATCCTGGGTCTGCCATTTGAGTTTTATACCCTTGGGATATTCTACTAGTGTTCTTAAATATAAAGTGAAAACAATAATAGACTGTCTCATAGGGAGTGGAGAGGATGGGATGAATTACTCTGAAGAATGCATTTAAATCAGAAACTGACAGACTAAGCAGGCAAGAAATGTTCATTGTGGCTACGTGTGCAGCTCCATAAGTAGTCTAAGACAGCACCATCAGTAAGTGACAGGAAGCATACGGGGCTCTGGGTAAACAGAAATGAACAAAATAGATGTGATTCCTCACTCCTGTGTGACCATCAGTCTCCTTATCTTGCCTCTGCCCTCTCTACAGCCACTGCCTTAGTTCATGTGGCTTCCAGAGTG
>PVJH01042838.1:0-14015 GCA_004026705.1 Nesogale talazaci | reverse complement strand
ATATTGTTGTAGCCCTCGTTTAATGCATGTAAGATGGCTTTGTAAATGTATTATTTCTTAAGTAAGTTTGCAATCGATTGTTAACCTTGACCCAAGAATAAAGACAAACTCACAGCCACTTCATGTGTGATAGGAATTCCTTCAAGACTCTGCTGTGCATTTTCAAACTGACCAAACCACTGTCAACCACCGTTCTGAGGAGATTGCCTTCAGAGCAGTCTCATCAGGAATGACATGTAGATACACAGTTATCAGTCGTACAGCCTTTGAAATTCCACATTAGTGCAATACTGATAGTGCAGATGGGTGTTTAATAAAATAGACATATTTCTCTAGTTCCCCTGTGAATTCTGTTCAGAGCTCTCAAAACGTCTGTAATCTAGCATCTCCTTGGTTGAACGGAGCTGCGCCGGGAAACACCTTCGCCAAACCACGCGGATGTACATCAATGCCCGTGGACGGTGTAGATTCACATTGTAAAACTCGAAAATAGGATGGGTGCAGATGTAACTGTTCAGACTGCTTCCCCCAAGATGGCATCCGGGGAGTAATCATCAAGAAATTCTGTTCATGAGCAGAACTGACACAATGCGGACTTTGTGTTTCAAACCCTCACCAACTTTCCATTTTACCGTGGAACCCCCACAGATGTTCAACAATGGCCCACCAGAAAAACCACCCGTTCAAGGGCATCCTAAGATTATCTTGTATTGGAGGCCTTCCACAGTAACAGCTAAAAATGACTAAGAGACTAGGTTTCTCAACTATCATCGTAAAATACAAATATATATAGAAGGAAAATTTGGGAAGAAGCGCCAATTCATAAACTGCAGGGTACAGGACGGCCTGGGATAGACCGTGGCCTCTCTGGGTTACTTTTCCCCTCACAGTGTTAAAATGGGTCTTTGCCAAGGAACTGCTCACATCAGCCAAGCAACCCAGTAGCCTGAGGGCTGGGACCCCCTCTTTTGAACCTCCTCCAACAAGCCACAGCAAACACGTGAAATTGCACAAGGACCCAGGAAGCTTTCTATCGGGAGACTCAAGGGGCAGATCACGATCAACTCTTATCTCTCCCTGCCCCCTTGTCTACCTCTCCTTCCACATGGATCGGGACACACTGGAACTGGCCAGCCCTGTCCAAGCACAGACGTCTCTGACACACCTTAGAGACTTCCGCCCATTGTGTCAGAGTCCCATCGAGACACGGAACGCTTTGGGCATGAGTGTGACGCAGCGTTGACCATGCACCCAATGCCGCCTGTCTTATTTCCCCAGAAAGCCATTTTGATCCCTAATTGGTGACAGAGTTACAACAAAAGAAACAGCTCCACCAGGATGCCCTCTAAGATTCGAAAGATCAATGTGCAGGCGCTTAAAAAAAGAAAGCAAAGCAAACCCAAGGGCCAAGGTATTGCCTGGCTCCTCTCCCTCCTCCACGTCCTCTCCTTGCAGTTAGGTCTCAGGAGTGCAGCTCCTGTAACTGCCCTAGAGTAGCGAAGCCCAAGCTCCCCTGGGGACCCACGGGCCTCCGCACCCTCCCTCTCGACACACCCCGCTTTCCTCCTGGTCCGGTTGTGCTGGATCCTGAGTGGTGGCTGGGATGAACCTGCAGGAGTCCAGTCTTCTCTCTCCTCCCGTCTCCTGTCTCAAGGGATGAAGGACTGTGTGGTTACGGGCACCCACAATCGACCACCGCCCTCACCCGCTTTGACTTTAGGGCCAACGGCATTTCGACGCACGAATTCTTTTTCTGGTCATCTGGACAGTGGGACGTACTCAAAAGCCTGCTTTTGAATGGAAACCTTCCCCCGAGCGGCGTCGGTGACTCTGTGATCTTCGACAGGAGCTGGTTGTTCTGGTTTGCTCCTCTGACAACTCCAGCCAACACTTTGGGGAATTTCTGAGCAACACCCGGGAATCCCCCCCGAACTGTGTTTTCCGGCTGTTTGTTTTTTGGTATTTTTAGAAACCTGTCCCGGAAAGCAAGCTGTGGACCGCTTCCTCACCCTTTCGTTTGCCAATCGTGTAACCCGGGGCTTAGACCCAAATAAACGACTACACCCTTGGTGGATGCTGTGCCATGAAATGTATCCAAAACACAACAAGCCCCGAAGAGTCTCTCTCTCTCTCTCTCTCTCTCTCTCTCGAGGTGACATGATTCCTTTGACGTGGGAATCAAGTACCAAGATTTCCCTGTTTGCTAAAAGGGTATACAAAGCTGGCTTGGATCGAAAAAAGACCATCGACATATTTACCTAAAAGATGCTTACCACGACTAGGTAAATAACTTTCGTGTGGCCCCTGGGATCAATGCTCGGTGTTTCCCGTTAAGGACACTGTAGGTACAGAGAGATGGTGGCAGCAGGGTCACCCCATCGGTGTTGGGATGGCAGTGTCGCCCTATGTGTACAGAGTCAAGCTTTGGGCTGAGGCTACGCCCAGGGGCCCATTGCGGAAACCCCACTGGATCAACCTTAGCCCTCAAAGAATGGCTGGCTCCCTCTTGTCTGTCTGCCTTTGCTGCTCCGCGCCCCTTGGCTCCAAATCCGTGACAGCATCGACCCAGTCAAGGCAGCCCAGCAGTACACATTACCCCACCTAGAGCAGCAGCTTCGGTTCACCTCCCGGGGGTGGCAAAGACCTCCAGACAACTGCCGGAACAAGGGTGGGGAGAGCCGCGACCGATCCAGGTCGACCAGCCTGACTCGTGGTGTGCGAGGGCCCCACGCTGGGCGATGAGCCTGCTAACCAGGTGCTGGGAGGGTCCGCCATCCGTGCCAGCGCAGAGCCCGCCATGGGAACACCGGTCTGAGGGTCTCTGGCAAGGACTAGCAGGCTGGATACTGTATTTCTAATACATTTACTTCGACATTCTTTTGAGGAATACATGGAGAGACCAACAACTGGTTATGTTAGTTTACAAGTTCCCTTGTTCTCAGTACATGAAACGTCGGTGTAAGAAGGGTTTGCTTAGCATCCCCCGGGGGAGACAGGGGACGAAACAAAACAAAAGTGTTCACATTCTTGAGGTCTGACCCGTGGTAAGGAGGGGAAGGATTAGAGAAGACCGACTAGTGACCAGAAGGAAGTCTGAAGGCTATAAATTCCGAGATTCAGGCCAGCTGAATCCAAATTAAAATGTACATGTACAAAATGAGTTAGATGACGGGCAGGAGAACAGAGAGAGCGAGCCAGGAGGGTGGGGGAGTCGCGCCGGGGCGGGAGCCGGAGGCGTTCAAACCAGCATGTGGCGTTTCCTATGTAGGGCGAGGTGGTCGGAGCGGGAGAAGCTGCGGTCACAGTCCGGGCACTGGAACGGTTTGATTCCAGTGTGCTTCCGGAAATGTCTGGTGAGTTCGTCGGACCGAGCAAACTTCCACGTACAGCCTTCCCAGGTACATTTGTAGGGCTTTTCGCCTGCGAAGGGAAAAGACGACAGAGCCTCAGGTTCTCTGGAGGCAGAGGGTTGTCGATGAGTCAAGGCCGCAGGGGGAAGGCTTTGGCACGTGGAGCTGTGCACCGAGCCTCGTTTCCAAGGAACATCTTTCCATGTAGCCCTCGGTACCAGTGCTTTGATGAACAAATGCTGCCAGTGTCCACTGTGGGCTATCGTGAGCTGCTAGCAGCTGGCCTCTGGCTGTAGACACCCTCCTGGACACCCAGTGTGTTGGTCTGGAAGCACCGCGTCAGTTGTTCAGCCGCACTGTGACATACCAGCACGCCTCCACTCCCACCGACGGGCGGTGGCCAACATCGGAGGTGCCCTGGGCAGAAATCGTGTCTACCGCTGAACCACCACCTGCTTAAAGCGGGCCTGCGATCCAGGCCGGCTGGGGGCTGACCCCATCATTCGGGTCCCCCATATGTCTCTGGTCTTTTTTACGCCCCAGTCCAGCTTTCACACGCGTATGAGCCGGCTGGGCGCATTTACACACAACCCAGGGCTCTCACCCTCATCCCCCTTCCATCCGATTATGCCATGGCAAGCATGTGGACAGGATGCCCGAGGGTCGGCATCGCCTGACACTTGCCAAAGAACAGCTGCAGAGGGCTGACCGCTGCCTCACCCTCTGCCTCCGGCCAGGGCTCAGTGAGAAACTGCACTCCCTCCCTGTGCCCTCCTTCCTTCCCAGTCCCACATTCAGAGGGCGCACACGGAGGCCAGGGGGGAGGTGCTCTCCTGTCAGCAGCTGCAGTCATTGGTTCAGCAGAGACTATCCCCTCGGCTCCCTTACCCGACGGGGAGGGTGGGTGATTGTGCAAGGCGCACCCAGCAGCCTTATCAAGTAGGTGATTCTCCAAAACCAGCAGGGGCATTTACAGACACCGAAGGCAATGTCCCAGGGCCTGAGGTTCCCCGGCCAGCCCCCTTAGCCTCACGGCCACAGAGTCGATTTTGACCCAGAGCGACGCACCACGTCGGCCAGGGGCTCGGCGTCCTATGGGAGCCACTGAAGATGGGCGCTCGCGTGCCCATGGAGGCTGGGAGTCAGACCAGCTCCGAGGCCTCCATGCCCGGCCGCCCCGCCCCACGCCCCCCACCTCGCTCTCGGATGCCCGCCGGCCTTCCGGCCCGCCCCTCGGCTACCTGTGTGTGTTCTCCGGTGTGCTTTCAAGTGGGAGCTCTTCGTGTACACCTTGTTGCACCCGTCGTAGTCGCATCTGTGTATCCTCCGCTTCCTCTGGGTGTCTGGAGACTCCACGGGCAGCGGTCTCTTCCCCGGCTGGACGATGACGGAAGGGTGGTTCCTGCAAGAGTCCAGACGCCAAGCCCGAGTGAGGCGGGGGAAGGGCAGGCGGCGCGTCCTTCTGTCTACCGAAAGCCTCGAACGACACGGGAGGGGACGGACCGCCACAGAAAACGAGAACGGAAGCAAACACCCCCACGCAAGGAACGCAAAGCAAGCACCGAAATGAGCTCGGTCAGCCCCGCAGCACTGCCGGAGTCGCTCAACACACGCGTACGGAGGGAGCACCTACCATGAGCCAGGCGCCGTGCTTGGCACCAGGACACAAAGACGCATAAAAACAGGGGTCCTGCCCTGGAGGAGCTCACACTCTAGGGGAGACAGACACGTAGGTGAGTCAGGACAGGGCTGCGCAGGAGGAAGGGGCACGAGGCCCAGGAAAGCCTCTCACCCTGAACCTCACCTGGGGAGAGGGCTGGGGGGGAGAGGGGGTGTCAGGCACTGCCCAACCCTAACGCCCCGTGCGCCTTCGGGGTCCTGCTGGGGAGGGTGGCAAGGGGTCAACGAGACGCGGGCAGTCCCCGTGTTGGATCGCACTCATTTTGGGGCCTTCACGTGACTGCCACTTAGTAGGCCTCTGGGAAGGAAGGAGGCGGACTCATACCCAATGTGGGTGCCTCCGGAAACCCAAGGAGATGGTGGCGTTGGCAGCTTCACAAACTCGGCCCTTATCTTGCGACCTTCCCGGTCTCACCCAGACCCACACGCCTGCATGCGGGTGAAGTGACCCGACGCTCCACTTTCTCTTTTAGAAAGGGAGGGGGGAGGGGCAGTTCCTTCCAGTGGAGGGGGGCGGGGGGGGGGGGGTCTCGGAAGAGTGCCATCTATTCCCCAGGAGCGCTGGCATTACACATTGGGCCGCTAGCCCCAAGGTCAGCAGTTTGGGGCCATCAGCTACTCCTCAGGAAAAAAGAGGGGGTTCTCTACTCCCACCACAGCCTCAGAAACCCCCGGGGACAGTTCTAGCCTGCCCTGCAGGGTCATTCTGAGCCAGAATCAACTCCTCATCAACAGTGAGACTCTGTCCCGAGCTCGTTTTAGTCAATTACTTGACACAAAACAAGTTAGGCACTTGGCCTCCAACCCAAGAAGGGCTTCTTACTCTTTTAACGTGGTGTTCGCAGATGACTGGAACATTCCTGAGTATTTGGTCCACGTATGAACAAAGCTCGTGGCAAGATCAAAGTTTAAGGAGGACAGATAACCACATGTAGGAGGTGCCAAAGGGGCACAGAAATTGAGCGATTAGGAAAATAAAAATCAACAGGGACTTCATGTTGTTAGTCTCGGGTTTTAAAACCTTGGTCACAAATCCCGCTCCCAGTGGTGCTGTGGACTTTCTCGCTCATCAGCAATTAAGGCAAGAGAAGAGGTCTTTGCTTCAGGACACTGGCGAATAATATTTCTCACCCTTCGGTGAAGACTTCCGTGTTTGAGTACCATGTCCCCTTCCTGTCCTGGATTTTAAAGAAGCCCCGTTTTGATAAGTGGAAAAGTAAAGGTGAAATAGTGCAGGGGGAAATACATGACAAGAACAGATGTGGATGATCTATCTATCTGGACGAGGTATCAGAGAAGCCAGAGGTTTATAGACAGACAGCAGGATGTGTGCTCCCCCCTCCGCACCCCAGCGTTTTTATTTGTGGGGTCCATCCGAGCCGACAGGACACCTGCTTTCCACTCAACACCCCGGCTGCACTTGGCGTTGCAATCTGACTTGCGTTTGGGGCAAATGCTGCCCCTCACAGTCTTGGATGCCTGATGGTTCACAAGCACCCCTGCTCCTGTGGAGGCCTGTCTGGTGTCTAGCCAGATGGCTACTTTTAATGATTGACGAGACCTGCTTCTTCCTTTGGGAGATGGGGGTAAATTCCAACTGGAGAAGTGTCACTCCCAATGAGCAGGGGAAGAGCCTGGGGAAGTTTCTGGGCGGTTCATGGCCATGGCTTCTTCCTCTATTGTAAAGGATCTCTACCAGGCTGGGTACTTCAAAGTTTAAAGCCTAGCTTGGTCTGTGGCTGGTCCGTCAGTCTAGTTCATGCTCAGCCCTGTGACCCCTTTGTCCTCTCTGCAGAATGTGAATGAGGATCTTCTCAGAGGGTTCTCCACGGGAGCAGAGTTCTGGCACCCTGATAATGGCGGGGCCCTCTGAGTGAGGCTTTTTAGCAGCCCGTTTCTGAGAGTCTAAGGTTGGCAGTTCAAGAGTCACCGCCCCTCCTTGGGAGGAAAGCCAAGGCTGTCAGCTCCTGCAATGACTTAACTGCCTGAGAAACCCTACCGGCAGCGCAACTCTGTCCTCCAGGGGCCACTCTGGGTTGGGCCTGGACTCCATGGCAAGCTTTCCCCCACTGGGATGGCAGGTGGCGTGGGCTGTGGCTGGAGAGGGAGGGTCTCAGGACAGCACACTTTCTGAACTCCTCACTGCTCAGTTTTCAGACGCTCTTTGGGATCCTTGAAATCGGCAGCTTGGGTCCGCTTTAAAAAAAATAAAATACCTCGTAATGATTGTGGGCCACGCGGACCTTTTAAATTTGGTACACCTCATATCCACCGACGGAGAGGGAAATGGGGTCTTTTTGTTCTACATACATTTTCACACCTGCTGCATGTGGGTTTGGGGGGTGGAGGAGTGCAGGCAGATGCATATTTTAGCACCCTGATAGCTCAGTCTGTGATGGAGCAAACAGACTCCCCAGGCCTCCTCTCCTTTGAGAGGAAGGCTTTCCTAAGGCCAGTCGGACGGGGGCCGCCTTGTCATTCGGTTTCCAGTGATTCTTTCCTGGCTAGCGGGCTTCCTCTGTGGGCTGCCACTGGGTACCCTCCAAGACATGACTTCACCGCATCTTCGAATCTGTCAGGGAAGGACGTTCACGAGGACGTGGCCAGCTGGGGCTAATCTGCTGGATTTTCTGTCGGCATGAAAATAAGCAGAGGACTTAGGCTACCCGGTCTGAGGTTGTGGAAAGAACAGATTTCAGGAAACCTGGAGAAAGCACTTGCTTGACGGCCGCTGTCTGAGCTGCAGACTGCCTTCTACCCAGTAGCAGCATCGCTTCACATGGTGACCAGACGCCCGCCCCCCTCCTCGTCCAGCCGCTGGGTCCCTGGCTGGGCAGTTGGTTCCATTTAGTGTCAGAGCAGTGTATCCCTCACCAGGACAAGATCAAATTACAAGTGTTTGCCCGGTTGCTCGTGTCTTGCCAGAGAAAAGAC
Organism: Nesogale talazaci; assembly: GCA_004026705.1. Classification (NCBI taxonomy): domain Eukaryota; kingdom Metazoa; phylum Chordata; class Mammalia; order Afrosoricida; family Tenrecidae; genus Nesogale; species Nesogale talazaci. Next base: position 6,051 of record PVJH01042838.1, on the reverse strand, counting down.
CGCCCCCACCTCCCCCATCATCGAGTGCACATTCCGTGCGGGTGCACCATGCTTCCTGTCACCTGAGCCAGGTGCCGTCAGTCAGATACAGAGAGCATGGCGGGAGCTGGAAGGGCGGGTTCCCCACTGTTGCTAATAACGTGACTGAGCCACCACGATCCTGCCGCCCTCAGAGGAGGCCAAGCCCCTCGGGGTTCCCCAGGGCTGTGACCTTTGAGAGGAAGACTGCCAGGCCTTTCTTCCAAGGTGCCTCGGGGTGGATCTGAGCCGTCAACCTTTGAGTGAGCAGGCCAGGGCTTCATCCAGGGATTTGCTGGCATTGGCGGCGACAACCGGGGAGGTGTTTCATGGCTTGGCTTGGCTTGGCTCATTGGTTCCTCTGTATTCAGACTCTTGTAGACTGACAAAGGGGAAATAACACAAACTTCTGCCTTCAGGAACACATGGAGGTGTTTTTGTTTCTTTGTTTTTTCAAAGAGGAGGAGGAGGCACTGCCTAGTTGCAACCTATCACTGCATTAGAAACCTTTCTCCCCAACCGCTGATGGACCTGGGTAACGTACTTCAGTCCCGTGTCTTCTCCTGCAAGTAGATCTAGACACTGCGTCCCCCTGACTTGAAGGGTGTAATTCCTAACCTCTTGTGCCCATGGGGCTGGAGTGAAAATTACGTGACTGAAGCAGGAGGAATGTATGTACAGGGAACCTCTCTCGAGACACAGAAGGGATTTGACCAGCCAGAGAGGAAGCAGCGATAGATCTGGCGGGAGCAGAAGCTCCGATGCGGCAGGGACCTTCCCCCTAGAGTTGGTCCCCGGAATATGAACTTCTGGCCGCCTCTGCTGTGGGAAAGGAAGGTTCTCCATGTGTGAGGCTTCTGTTGCAGCAGTGCTATGTAATGCAGATAAACAAACCAACCCCAAACTGGTGATGACATGGCACCACAGACACATGTGACACGGGGTTGGCAAGTGGACAGCTCCAGAACGTCCTTCAGGAGACGGGGCTGTCTGCTCCCGTCAAGATTATAGACACCCACGGCAGCCGTTCCACCCTGACCTACAGTGAGACCTTGGTACTGACTCCATGACAGGCAGCTCTGGCTCTGGGAGCGTAGGGGAAGCTAACAGAAACCACAGCTCTGGGCTGGAGGGCCCATGCTCGGCTGTAAGGGAGAAGAAGGGTGGAGAAGGGCAGGAGGCAGGGGCGCAGAAGGCCTCGGGGATTCAGAGCGGAGGAGCTGTGCGCGGGGAAGGAGGCAGGTGCGGCTGCCTGTCCCCTCTGCACCAGGAGACCGGCCAGCCACCGCATCCATCGCAACAACAAAGCATCATCACGACAACCGATACCGAAGAGGATGACGTGGGAGTAGACCTGGGCACGCGTGGCCCAGAGCAGGGCTGGATGGAAGTCACCTCCTGGGCTGCGGCGGCAGCAGTCTCCACTGACATCACTAGTTACGTCAAGAATATCTGCACCGGTGACGCCACCGATGCTGCTGTTTGTGCATGCGCCTGCACCGACTACTCGGGGGCTGGGGGAGAGGGGGGGGAACCGGGGTGGGGTAGGCTGCCCCATGCGGCACACCTTCTCTCAGGAGGGCATGGTCTGAGGGTGAGAGAAGACGCTGCAGGGAGGTCAGATGAAAGAAATGCCCCAAGAATAAAGACACCTTTTCAATGCAGAGCCACCCTGAACTACAGGTCCCTGCTGCTGTGGCCACCGCTACATACAGGGCTTGTTTGGGAGTCCCTCGGCCCTGCAGTTGGTGGGAAGACTGATTTAAAGACAGGTCCCCTAAGTGACCGAGAAGGGACAAGTGAGCAAGACACTGTGTCCGCCAGCGAGCCGCTCTCAAAGCACGGCGTTTGAAGTGGGGTATTCAGGACACCAGATTCGATGGACCAATAGTCGCAAAGGAGGTGGAGGGGAACATATGAGGCGGCAAGCCCTCGGGGGACGCTGGGATGGGGAAGGTGACGTGACTGTGGTCAGTGTGACACCAACGTGACGTTTGGGGAGGGTCCTGACCGGCGGGCATGGGGTGTCACTCTGCCCAGCAGCTGCCGCGCATGCACCAACATGTTTTTGACACCCCCTGCCCGTTACACACGTGACATGGGCTCTTCTACCCCACCCCCACCTCCCCGGTTCTGAGCTGCACCCCACGTCGCCAAGGCCAGGCCGACCTAGGTATACTTACTCTTGCAACAACGCCTGCGGGGGGGACACTGAGTTCATTAAAGGGGGTGACATTTCTTCAGGGTAATAGTCTGTCCTCTGTGGCTCGATCCCCGGCTCGATTTTAATTTTTTTCTGTAATAGAGGCTTCTCATAGGATTCGATGACAGGTACTGAAAAATAAAAATGGACAGTCACACTCCGGGTACAACTCACCAGTCACCGGTTTTTTAAAAAAAGTCACGGAATGCCTTCGCAGCTATACAGCAGGTGCATGCTTTATTTGCCTCTGGCCGAAGTCACACCAGAAGAGAGATTTAGGGGTGGGGGGGGAAATGAAATTTGAGGGGGATCCTTATTTTGCCAGCATGGGCACCACCACCAACCCCAAAATGGTCTTTCTCTAAGGATTTTTGGTTATGTTCTTTTGGCCCTACAAGCAGCTGATATGCAAGGCAGTGTCAAGACTGGAACTTCCGGGCAAAATGTTATCTATGAAAGGCTTTGCCCCGCCCCTAAATCCACGCTGGCATCCAACAGAGCAGCTTCAAGCTACAAAGCCAGACGCCCCGTCCTATGCTGAACGCCATCATCTCGAGGTACTAGACGGCCAGACCTGATTCTTGGGAGACTTCTCCCCCCCCCCCCCAAAAAAAAAAGACAGGGCTCTGGGCCAAGTCTATCAGGAACCTTTCCTGTGGGGACTTCCCAGGCTCGGGGGCTCCTCCCCAGGCTGCGCCGGGAGCTGGCGTTTACCTTGCATGCTGTTGTTTGCATTGTCCATCTCCTCGGACAAGGAGACCATGAGCGGCTGCTGCAGGTGGCTTGTGTACATGAAGGGGACAGGCTGCACCACCACGGGCTGGATGACGGGCAGGATCCCCGGGCTGCGGATGCCGTGCCGGGAGAGTGCGGCGGCCATGACCGGGGGCATGGACAGCAGGACGCCGAAGGGCTGCACGCCGGCCGGCGGGGGCGAGTACTTCTTCATCGGGGGGCTCGAGGAAGGCATGCTCAGCCCGGGCGAGGCGCGGCGGTGCGCCGGCGGGAATTTCAGGGAGGAAGGGGAGTTGCCGGCCGCAGGCGGCGAGCCCCGCTTGTTCACGGTGAGGTCCACGGGCTCCAGCTGTACGTGGGACAGGCCCTCTGAGGTCTGGAAGAACTTATCGGGCAAAGGCGTGGAGTAGATGACGCCGTACTTGTTGGGCTTCATGGGCTCCATGTAATTGGACGGGTAGGACTAGCGGCAAAGCAAAAAAAAAAAAAAAAGATGAGTACCCAATAAAATGATTCCTTAAAAAAAACACCCAGCGAGAAGGATTAATGTCCTGGATGGGACGGGCCATAGTTTGAGGACCCCTGCTGACAAGGTTGACTTGCTGCAAGACATCCCTGAGAAGATGCCACATAGAGCTACCCTAGGTCCCTGAGCCAGACAAGCCACATGGATGCAACCAGACCTCTGAACTAGAGCAGCCACAGAGAGACCCCTGCCAGCCCTGAGATGCTTACACCACCACTGGATCCAAAAACTTTCTACCAAAAAAAACCCCCAAAACTGTCTACCCACTGGCTTGTGGTTTTCATTTGGCTTCATTGCATGTGTTTCGTGAGTGTGACGATTTTATAGATTGATGTCGAACATATGGGCTAATATCAGACTTATGACCATGGACTGGACTGGGTTGGGAATGTTTTCTTAATGTACAGTTGCTCTTGTATATAAATCTCTCCCTTATATACAAAAAAAAAAAGGAAAACGTTAACAGATAAAAAAGATGCCCATCTTCTTATCTAACAGCCACGTGCCTGAAACACAAACTAAGGCAAACGTTTGCCATCAGCACTTTCAGAAATGTGGGCATTGGAACTCGATCCGATTCTCCTCCTGATGTGCTGAATTGTAGGTTATGTGAATTACATGCCAATAAAACTGATGGGAGAAAAGGGAAAGAAAGGTGTCACCAGCCAGCCAGTTGGTGTAGGAACCATCAGAACCAAGGTCCAAGTGCGGTGGCAGATGGTTCACACATTCGCCTGAGAACCCAGAGGCTGGTGGTTTGAGGGCACCAGAGGTGCCTAGCAAAAAAGTCCTGGCGATCCTACTTTCAAAACCAGCTGAAAGCCCTGTGGAGCGTGCTCTCGCCCGACACCAAGGTCAGCGGGCTCACGTGCGAGGTGGCGTCGTCGGTTTGAGTCTGCAGGTCTTCCCACTTCAACATGAGGGCCGAGGCTGACACCGGAAGAAATGTCAGAGCAGATGATAGGAGAGGCGGCTTAGGAGGTGGCGTAATGGTTATGCCATGGGCTCTCACCACCACCAGCCTCTCACTCCCTGGGAGAAAGACGCGGCTGTCTTCCTCCTGTAAAGAGTTACAGTCACGGAAACCCCCCTTCCCAGGCGGTCCCACCCCGGCCTCTAGGCTACCTATGAGTTGGCGTGAGGGTGAGTTTGCCTTCGGTGAGGAGTCGTCAGGACAGAGCATGGTCATCAGTAGGAGACGGCCACGGGGTTCCCCAGGCACTGGCCCCGCCAAGCCGGCCTCCTTGCTTTGTTGACGGGGGATGACGGGAGCGCAAACGCGTCACCTTGAATGGCTGGAACCTTGGCAGGCCCTCTGACGTTTCTCACGAACTCTACAGTTCGGAGAAGTGTGGCTGGGTTTCAAGACACCCGGAACTTTCCTGGTGGCCCGCATTCTGGGACATTTACTCTCCCTGATCCTGAGCAAACCGGACCAGCCAGTTTCCACCCAAAGCCCAGCCATCCTCCGCAACGTCCCCCATGGATCTCCAATATGGAGACCCTCATTCACGAAGGCAACCAGGCACCCACCCATGGAGCCTCACCATCCAAGAGCCTCACCACTCACCTGTCAGAGCCCTCCCCCACCACCCTGGGGCCTGCACCGTAAGTTATAACCATGCATTTGTCACTGATGGCTGCCCTATACCGACACACTGCAGGTGGGTATTGCAGAAAGGCATTCCAGGGGTGTCTCGGGGCTCTGATCACTGGGACTTAACTTCGGCAGTGCCTGTGTTGCCCGTTCTCTCAGTTAGCAGCTGAGCACGGTCACCGTTGGTGCCACCCAAGGCCGTCTCCTGTCTGTGTCTATGTAAAGCAGGGTCCCACCAACCCCAACGACGGCCACTGAGTCAGTTCTGACTGACGACAGGACAGGGTACAACTGAGCCTGTGAGATTCTCCAACTAGAACTCATTATGGGAGCAGAAAGCCTCATTTTTCCAGAACCACTGATGGTTCTGAGCAGCCCAATGCTGAACCACTGTGCCACCAGGGCTCCTAAACCAGGTCTAAGGAGGGCTTAAAACACGGAATACGGTTGGGGGTGGGGTGGGAGTGGGGTCCTAGGTCTGTGAAGTGCAACTTGCTCCCTAAGAGCTGATCGGGAAACGGGAAGCAACATTCATGAACTGCCGAGACGCCGTCACCATGTACCTCCAGCCTCCTTCTTCAAGGACCACCTTATGACCCAGATTTGAATGCCAATCGTTCTTGCCCAGGGAGATAGGAAGCATCATAAGGACACTCACTGATTTGATTTTTATCCAGAGTATGAGTTTAGGAAACCTGAGATTGGCAAATGGACATGTCACCATACTCAGGGTCCTCGCGCCTCAACGATTACAGCTCAAGCCTCATCAACACCTGAAGCAGACCGTTGCCCCTCACCAGGCAGAGCCACCCATTTGGGTTGCGGGGTGACTGTGAGGCGATAGATGCGGACCCCAGGCAGGGAGATGCTCTCAGATAATGACCTATGCCCAGTCAGGCTGCTGCCCCCAAACGGGTCCCTCACGCTGTCTTCAGGAGCCCAATGCACGGCCTGGGCCATCAGAACAGGGAC
>PVJH01042837.1:0-14012 GCA_004026705.1 Nesogale talazaci | reverse complement strand
TGTCAGCCTGTTTCTGACTCAAAATCACATCAAGGTTTCCAGGGAAGCAACCTGTCACAGCTCTTCTCGGGGGGCAGTTGGTGAGTCTAGCTGCTGACCTTGGGGTTCGTGGTGGAATGCTTAACCACCGAGCCACCAGGACTCCTTGCGAGTGAATGAATACTCACTGGTTCGGTGGGTGGGCAACAGCGGTCGCTGAGTCCTGGGAGTGAGTAATTCTAAAAGAACCGCTCAGGCGTGTGGCAATCATCCAGTGAAGAAATGTCATTGGAATAGAGAACGCTTACTCTGTGATAGCCACAATGAGCCCTATATTTAAAAGGAACGGAAGGGTGTAAAGCAATGCCACCTGGAACAAAATAGACCTCTCTGGACAAGCCAGGTGACCAACTGCGGTTGGGGTCTCTGTGATTAAACGATTTTGCTGGGTTTTTAATAGGCTGCACAGAGTGTCTCTGGTTTAAGGTTTAAAGATGATCTAGTTTGTCAGATTCGTCTAGCTCCCCTGAATCCTGAAGTGTGTGTGGATTCTGTAGAGAATTTGAAAGTCTCTTCTGCATTTCTGCTTTAAAGGGAGTTCCATACCCCGTTGGACACTTCTTTTGGTTCACAGTTTGGTTCTTTCATCCTCAGCTTGCAGTTTGCCCCACCCTTGGGATTCAGGAGTCAGAGACTTGGGGAGATTTTAGGCACAGAATTTGGGGTTCTGCTTTTCTCCCTCCTGGGGCTCCCCCATCATTAACCAGCCTCAGTTGCCCCACGCTCTCAGGCCCCTTCAGGCCATGCACAAGTACTCATTCTCTCTCGGAGCGTTCCCGAGTCACTCTTCACTGACCCACTGTCATCCCAGGCTCCGCCTGTGCCCTTCCCTCCTTTGCCTGTGTCTCTCCATGCTCTTGGCCCTTCCGGTCCTGGACCAGGAAGGAGGCCTGGACCGGGGGGAGGCCTGCCACAGGGGTAGGATACTACTCAGCCATGTTGAAAGTGGCACATTGTATAGTGACATTGAGTCGAAACCTTAGCGGTGTCTTATTCCTGCATACTTGGGGACAACAAGAGATTGTCTTGCAGGAGATGGACAGTCAGCACATTCTCACAGCTTAAAGACTAGGGTGTCTGCGTCACAAAGGTAAGTCTCGTGATAAAGACGCCTTTGTGAAAGGTGGCCCTGCAGAACCGCTGAGGCTGCCTGTGCATGGAGGGCTTCAGCAAGCAGAGTAGCTTTTACCTTCACGGGAAATTTCACTTTTGTTGATTCTGTGCTACGTGCTTCAGGACCCCTGCTGGATTAGGAGCTGGGCTGTCACCCATCCAGTCAGCCGTTCGAGACCACCAGCTGCTGCTCCTCAGGGAGAAAAGACCGGATTTTCTTCTCCCATAAAGAGTGACAGTCTCAGGAACCCACAGGGCAGTTCTGCCCTGTCCTGTAGAGCTGCCATGAGCTGGCATCGACTCGATAGCAGTGAGTTTGGGGGTGGAGTTGTGAGGACTAGGTGCATGTGCACACAGACACGTGGGAGTCTTGTTTTCAAAAAGTTCCATACGTAGAAACAAGTCCTGATTTGGTGAGACAGGTGTATTGCTTTTGTTTCTGGACGTGGTCAAGACAATTCCAGCTCATGAGTAGACAGCTGCTTTTGTGTGTGAGAGAACTCCACAGGGTTGCTTAGGCTGTAGTGTGTCTCTCTCTCTCTCTCTCTCTCTCTCTCTCTCTCTCTCTCTCTCAATGGGAGCAGATCACCAGGCCTTTCCCTCAGCCGCCACGTGGGTTAAACCTGTCCTTTAGTGGCTGAGCACTTAACCACTGCACCACCAGGGCTCCGTCCGCACTGAGCAGCACCTTCACACGAGCCGCCGTGCTGTCATTCACAGTAGGGAGGTGACGGGCTGGATCCTGAACAGTTCAGGTGCAAGCGGGGAGGCTGCGTGTGTGTGTCAGACTCAAGCTATCAGTTGCTTCCCCTTTTTTCCTGCGTCATTTTATTGGGGGCTCATACAGCTCTCATCACAATACATCCGTTTTGTCAAGCACAGCTGTACATTTGTTGCCCTCTTTTTTTTTAATCCTTTAATGGGGGCTTATACAACCCTTATCACCGTCCACACATACACCCATTGTGTCATGCTTGCTTCCCATTTTGTGGGACCCCAAACCACTGACTCACTTGACATCCAGACCTCGCCGTCCGATGTTGAGGTTTGCGGTTTCTCCTGTAGGGTGGGGGAAGCACCAAGGCAGATACTGTGTCGATCGCACTCCCGGTCTGTGGTCCAGCCAGTTCTGCACTCCGGGGGGGTTCTTTGGCGTTGGGTTCACTCTCAGCCAAATCTGCACCGTCGTCTTGGATTGTGCTGCAGGTGGTTGATGTTCGGGTTGGGAAGATGAATTCTCATTCTTTTTTTTTTTTTTTGGGGGGGGGCATCACTGCTCTCTGGTGGTGGGAGTAGGAGGCTCAGCCCCACTGCTGGAATTGAACCTCCGTCCCAGTGGGCCACAGTCCTGCGCACAACCACTGCCACCGGGGCTCAGCCCAAATTCTCATTCTTGTCAAGGCTGAGGACTTGTGTAAGTGGTCATCACACATAACATATTACATGTCCCTTCAAAAGCAGTGTGAGAATCGAGCCGGGAAAAAAACCTGGGAAATGTTTTAAGCATAGAGTGAAGAGACCTTGTACAAAAAAAGGGTAATTTCTTTCAAAGGGTCTTATAAATCAGTAAGCAAAAGATTAGAAAAGTTGTAGAAAAAAATGACCAGAGGACACCAACAGATCATTCACACCAAAAGGACAAAGGAAACCTTGTTCACAATGAGAGAAATGTAAATGAAAACTGACATTTTGGTCCACCAATAGGCAGAAATCCAAAAATTAATGAGCAGTGCGCCCTGCCTTGGCAGAATGCCCTCTCCTTCATAGCTTCGAGTTAGGAATGTGCATGGCCAGGTCCGGTGGGGGGGGCATGTCGGGAAGGGCTGGGGGTCTGCTTCCGGAAACGCTGCTGGGGCTTACTGCGACGTGCCATGGATTTAGTTCCGACGCCTGGTGACCCGGGTACGGCAGGAGGAGACGCTGCGCCTGCCTCTGCTCTCCTTAGAACCCATGGGCACGGTCACTGTCTCTATCCCTCCCCTGAAGGGCCCTGTTTTTCACAGACCCGCTCCCTCACCCTGCTGTGTTTCCAGCCTAGAAAACCCTCGAGTACAGCGGTTCTCAACCTTCCTCATGCCTTGACCCTTTCATGGTGACCACTCCCCACCATAAAATTGTTTTCCTTGTTACTTCACGCTTTGATTCTGCTACTGTTGAAAGGGCTTGCCCCGCCTCCAGGTGGAGGCCACTGCTCAAGGCCTGCTCTGCGTTGTCACCTGAGGCTGCTGTAAGCCAGAGCTCCTTCGCTGGCAGCTGACAGTAACTGCGACCGTCACAAGCTGGCCTACCTTTGGTCCCGTGGTGCTGCCTCCAGATCCACGGCTGGTGGCCAGTGGCTGGTGTCCACGTGGTTCTGACTCGGTGACCTCCGCAGCACACAGTGAAACCCGGCCTGGCCCTGTGCCATTCTCACAGTCGCTGCCCCGGGGCAGTCAGTCGGTCCTTGCTACCATTTGCCATTTCCCTCCCGTTGAGGCTGATAGTGGAGACGGCTGGAAGGTTCCTTCTCCACCGGAGTCCACCTCACGGGGCTTCCAGCGTTCACAGATCTGAGTCTTCATCCTGCCAACCTTGCTTCTGACCACTGACAACTGAGCTTTCTCCCCAGGAAGGTTGTTAGGCTTCCCTCGGAAGTTAGTAACCGCCGAGGGAAGGGCAGGTGCTGTGAGATGGTGCCCGTGTTGTACCCCCCACCAGCTCCCGATGCCCCGTCAGCCCCCTGGCCGGTGCCTCCTGCAGGGTCTTCTCTGTCATGTCTTCTAACGGTTTCCTAGTTGTGGCTCTACTGCAAGGATGAGCCCTCCGCGTGCTGGTTCATTCATTCATTCATTCATTCCATTACTTACGTCCGTCTCGATGGGCTGCTGCTGTTGCCCTCGCTGGCCGGATGCCCCATCGCAAGCGTCACTCGTTTTGCTGTTCAAGCGCCCTGCATTTGCCACTGAGCGTGTGGTCGCTGTGGCCCTCCCTTGCCTGGCCCTTGGTTCTGACCCTCCTCACCTTGTGGCTGTAAGATGCCCCATGTGTGCCTCAAAGACCTTTTGTTGGAGAGGGGCATTTAAAAACCAGGACCTGGGTGGCCCACCATCCGGTGGTCTTTGAACCAAGGTGTTTCACATGGCAGGGGGCTATCAGGTGACAATAGGACTGTCACTCACCGGGAGGTTAGATGTGTCTACAGCCTTTGACATGTGTTTGCTCTGGGCACTGTGAGCAGACACACCTATCTGAGGCACCCTCGTAGTGGAGTGGGTCAGTGTGAGAGGCGGTGATTTGACCCGGCTGGCCAGCCACTCTGCAGGAGAAAGCTCTGACAGTCTTGTCGGTGAGCATTTCCGATCAGAAACCCGCTGGAGTAGTTCTGCTCTGCCCCGAGAGGGAGGCCCCATGAGTCGGAACCCGCCTGACAGCAGTGGTTTGATTTAAAACACCCCATAAAGCCACTTCCAGATGACATACTTGTGCCCTTTGTAGCGTAGATTTACTCACCGGAGAGCCTTCCAGCACTGGCCATGTGGCAGAGTCACAGCCCGGGGCCCAGTGTCAGTCTTCTTCCCTGCCCCCCCAGGGGGGCCGTGCTCTTCCCAGTGCAAAGTGCACGGTGCCCCTGCACAGTTCTCCTTTTGTCCGTGCACAGCCCGGGTAAGAGCTTGAGGGGCGGGGAAGGGGGGAAGACTGACGCTGCACGCTCCATCCCTGCACGCTGCATGCTGTGTATAGGTACGTAGTGTGCAAGTGCACATTATACAGGCCTAGGTTGTGCAGAAGTGTGCAATAGAGGTATACGACTAGAAGGGCACCGCATGCAGGGATGTGGTGTACAAGTGTGTGGGGTACAGCTAGCTGTACAGCGTACGGTGTCTATATGGCATGGGGGACAGTGGGGCACAGAGGACAGTGTAAGATTCTGGAGCCTGGGGTATTCGAGGAGGCCTCAGTTGTTAGCTGATGTGTGGTAGAGAAAGTCCTGCCTGGATTGGAGCTGGCTGAGCTTTCGGAGAGGAGAAGCCTGCAGTGGCTGCAGGACAGGCTGCAGAGTTCAGCACTGGGAGTGGACAGCAGCTGGGCAGCTGTGAGCCCATGGCCCGGTAGTGAGGGCTGGGAATGGACGTGGGGCTGAGTCTAGGTGAGCCAGAGGCCCACATGGCCAGGAAGGAACAAGGGATTGCGGTGAGTGCCACTGAATGCCCCTGTTTAAAGGAAGACTCTTGAGGACTGCTTCCTTCTTTAGACCTGGCCGGGGTGAGGGGTGGGGGGGAAGGGGGCGGTGGCCAGGAATTGATGATGTTTGTTTGCAGCTGCAGGGAGGGGGCTGCCAGCCTAAGGGCATCTGTCTTCCAGAAACCTTGCTCAGCTGCTCCTTCCCAAGTCCCACTTCCTAGACTGCCTGCCTGCCTGCCTGCCCTCCCTCCAGCAGGTAGCAGTGCGTGCATGCATGCTTGAGTTTTGACTGGTATCAACTGATTTCACAGATTGATTCCACAGGCGCAGACTGACTGAGGTGCCCTGGGGTGCAGGGAGGGGTGCCGGGACACCTGTGTAGCCAACACTGCGCATCCCAGGAGTCCAGGGCAGAGCCGGTTTTCACCTGTGTGGTGAACACTGCCTCGGAACCGGAGGAGGAAGGAGAGGATGGTGTTGGTGGTCTGCATGGAGAGTAGGCCAGGCTCTATGGGTTTATAAACCCAGAGTGAGGTCTAAGAATAATTGGACTTTTGTGTTGTGTAGGAATGTGGAAATATGGGTGTTTGTTTATAAAACCTTCCATTTTTCCTACTCCCACCATCGGAGAGCAGTGATTGCCCCCCCCAAAAAAAAAAGTTGTGCAAAAACCTTCCATTTTTAAATGAAATACTATTATTGGCTCTTACAGCTCTTATCACAATCCATTCATTCATTGTATTAAGCACATTTGTATCTATGTTGCTGTCATCATTTTCAAAGCATTTTCTTTTTACTTGAGCCCTTGATAACAGCCCTCACTGACTCCCCATCCTTCCGCCCTAATGAACTCTCGCTAAATTATAAATTAATGTTTTCATATCTTTTTGTGTATGTTTTTGTGTTTGTTTGTTTTTTTTTTGTGGGCATCACTGCCTCTGGTGGTCGTGGGTGCTACCCAGCCGCCGCTGGATATGAACCGCCAAGCCTGCAGGCTGCAGTTCCGCACTCAACCACTCACGCCACCAGGGCTCAGCTGTTTTCATATCTTACATCGTCCTCTGTCTCCCTCCAACCACTTTTCTGTCCAGTTTTCTTGGAATCGGGTCACTCTAGAGCAGATCTTCAGCTTCCCACTCAGCGATGTCTACACACTGTTCATGTCACTGGATGCAGTCCCCACCCCGTGGCTTTAGCTACCTCCTGCCCCACCCCAGCCCTCTGTCCTCCCAGAAGCGTTTCTTGTTCGCCGCACACTTGGCAGGTGAGAGCAGCAGGCGGTCGCGGCTGCAGAGGTCCTGGTCCAGTGCCATGGGCCCCCCATTGTGAGCCGGCAGCCCCACTTCAGCTGTTCCCGAAAGCTCTTGGTCACTCCCCAGATACACTCAGGCTGAAAAAAAACGAATTCTTAACATTGGAACAAGCAAGGAAAGGAATCGGCCTTTCCAAGACACCTGGGCAATTTTCATATTTGAAAGTGTCACAGACTGAGTCTCACTCCAGAGAGAGACAGGTTTTCTCCCCATTTAGCTAGTTCTTCAGAAAGGAACGCCAGCCTCGCAGCTGCTTTGGGGTTTCAAGGCACATGCGAGTTGGGGGGTTTATGCTAGAGCTCAGGAGGGCCCGGGCGCTACACGCAGGTAAAGAGCTGGAGGTTGGAGGCCACCCAGAGGTGCCTTGAGAGAAAGACCTGGTGATTACTGCAATCCCAGTCTGCCTGCCCCGCAGTGGCCCTTGTTTTCTCTTGTAGACCTTGCCTCACACACCGTGCCTGTCACTGACCAGCTTCTCAGAGACCCCATCTCCTTCCACCGACTCACCCGCAGTGTGGGGGTGGACACCAACATTCTGGCGCTATGGTCGGCAGCGGCTGGTTGGTGGTGGTGGTCCGGGCACACCGATTCAGTCGGGTTCTCATCGGCTCATGGTCAGAAGTTCGCTGCCAGACCTTAGTCAGCCTTTGTCTGGATGTTGTGTTGAAAACCTGTTTGGCCTCCTCGCAACATGGAGACCTCCACTGCTCGGGGGGGGGGGGTGGGGGGTGGCTGTACATGGAGATGTCAATTGGGGGGGCGGTAGGGGGGATCAAACCCACCCCACCTGAGCCACTGCTGTCCCTCTCCGGTGGCTGGCTGAGGGCACCCAAGCACTTGGACAACGTGTTTCTGCTGCCTGCTCAGTTGTGCGCTTTGGCCTCCTGCCTTTTTCAGGGAGACCACCTCGGCCTTGGAGGACTGAGGTCCAGCTCGTGGGTCCAGGGCGACGGGTAGCAGTAGCCACGTGGGTGGTGGCAGGGCGGACGTTCAGCACCCAGGCTGCAGAGGAGAAGAAGGAGGAGCCACTGCACTCGATTATCAGCAGCACCGAGACTGTGCAGGGTAACCGCTTGCTTGCTGCCTGCCCAGGGGGGCTAGGGTCGGGGTTCGGGAACCTCCCAGCTAGTTGTGGTCACTGTGTTCCTCTCACCCCAAGGGGGCTTCCATCCCCCTGCACTCACGCCCCTGCTGGCTGCCGATGAGATCCCGGTGCGAGGGGGAGCACATCTGCTAACCATCAGGGGAGGTTCCTGTTCTGGAGGGGGGCAGGAGGGCCCTGGGCCCCGCCAGAAACTGCTCTGGACTCATCCCTAGACGGCCACAGCAGAACCTTTGACTTCTCCGGCGTCGTCGTTTTTAGGTTTTCCTTTTTGAATTCACATTTGGGGAGCTCTTTTGGAAGAATATAATCCTGGTTTGATGGTTAGAGCCGACTAGTCCAGGTCATCAGAGTCTCCTCACGTTGGGAAAGCTGGTGTATGTTGGGTCCAGCCCCCATCTCCCCTTTCTACCGAAACCCTGTGATGTGTGCCCCCCCTTCTCCCTCACCCCCCCATCCCCCATTGCCCTCAGGGACTCTGGCGGCCTCGTTTCTGCTCACATCCTACCTTTTACTCACTCCTTAGCAAAGTGTTGAAAGCCCATACCCTTGAATGTGCTTTTGGGTGTTGTGTGGCATAACCCCTCACACAACTGGAAATAAGAAACGGCCTCACCCCCAGGTTCCACCTCCAAGCACGAGTTCCAGGCGGAGACAAAGAAGCTGCTGGACATCGTGGCACGTTCCTTGTACTCCGAAAAAGAGGTATGGCGCCTGCCCGGCCCGTCCAGTGCCAGCAGGGCTTCTGGGTGAAGCCATGCTTGTGATTTTCTGAGGAAGTGCCAGATGTTGCATTAGCTGTGAGAGTGCACTCACCATTGGACAGGTCCCAATCCCAGATACCAGCAAGGGATCGTTAGCCAGACATGCGTCTGATTTTATGGTTAAATCTATGCAGAGGAAATCTTGGGACCGGATTGCCTCCAGAACTAGTAGTAAAATTCTCCCAGTAGATGGAGGTTCCATTCCAGCTCTACGGAGCAAAGGCTGGGCCTCCTACTCCCACCACCTGAGGGCAGTGATGCCAAAAAAAAAAAAAAAAGTTTCCCAGTATCCCTGTGAGGCTCTCCTGAGCTCCGTTTCTGTGGAGTGGGAAGGCCCCATTTGTAGGCCTGTTCTGAGGCCCTGTGTTCATGCCCCGGAACTTTGCAGGACTTTGGAGGCTACAGGCCCGTGTCCCCCCTATGCCGCACTTGCCCCCCATCCCCACCCCGTGGGCACAAAGGAAGGAAGGTGCTGAGCAGAATCACAACCCAGCCCGGTTATAAAACATGCCGAGAGCAGAAAACAGCCAGTCCGCTTTGCCTCAGGCCCATCATTGCAGGGTGGCAGGGACACCCTGGTCAGGAGGCTGGCCAGGCCCGGGTTGACTCGTGCTGTGTGCCAGTGTCTTCTGTTACCTTTCGGTTCCACTTTGCAAAGTGCCCTCAGACTGGAGCTAAGAAAGCTGACCTTCCGACCCTTTCTCTTGCGTGTGAGGCTGGAGCTGCCCGTGAGGTTGGCTGTGGCCAGTGGGCATTTTTGGTGGCCCAGGAGAAGCGGGCATGTTGTTTCTGGGCCAGAGACAGGTCAGCGGAAGCGGCCGGTATATCCACGTCGTTTCCTCCTCAGGCGGTGGCAAAGCACCCCCACCCCAAAGTCAGGGTGGGGGATACCACACGAGGCAAAGCAGGGAGCCCGAGCCGAAAGCACGTGGACTTAGAGACGTGACACACCGGGCAGAGGCACAGAAACTCCGAGGAACAAACCCCCCCCAAAAAAGAGCCCCCCCCCGGGCCCAGGGCCTGTAGTAGATGCTAACCCACAGCAGGGCTCCAGGAGAGAGCAGCCCTGCTGCGTGGCGTTACTGTGGTGGCACATCTTGAGGGGAGCAGACAGCCGCCTCTTTCTCCTGTGCTGCCCTCAAGCCACTGAGTCCCCAGAGCTCCTCACAGCAGACCCTGAAGAAGCCAGGCCTGGCAGAGATTCACTCAGGAAGCAGCACCCCTCCAGTTGGCTTTCTCCTTACAAACGGCTGGTCCCGTCTCCATTTTTAGATTTACTACCAAACTCAAGAAAAGCTTGAGAGTCTAGAAGACTCGGGCATCACCGATCAAGCACAAGCAAATCCCATCAGCACAGCACAACCTTTAATGGCAATGCCAACTCTAGACCCAAGGGCCCTGATGGCACAGTGACTAAAGCACTCAGCCGCTAATGCAGAAAAAATGCCACCATCTGTTCCTGTCAGGATGCCAGCCTCGGGGACCCTCCGAGGCTGCCCCACTGTGCTGTAAGGTCACGGTGAGGCGCAGTGGACTCAGCAGCTACAGGCGTGGCGTCTGAGGGCCCTGGTGGGGCAGTAGTTAACTGTCTGCCTGCCAAGCAAGGTGTGACAGTGAGGATGCCCACCTCAGAAACGCCATGGAGCAGTTCTGCTCTGTCCTAAGGGCTCGCCTGAGTGGGGCAGTTTGTGTAAGGCTTCAGAGATGAAATGTTTCCCACAAAGTTCCTCTTAAGGTTTGGGTTCATTTATCAGATGAAAACTTGCACTGTGAGGTCTGATGATGATGATTATTGCTGGAAAGGCCAGGAATCAGATGCCTCAAGAAAGAAGTCTATAGCCGGTGAATCTGGCCACTGTTGGTGGGTTTACAGCCAGCGTTCCGTCACACTTTTCTTGTACCTCCTGTCCCGCAGGTGTTTATCCGGGAGCTGATCTCCAACAGCAGCGATGCTCTGGAGAAACTGCGGCACAAGCTGGTCTGCGAGGGCCAGGCGCTGCCAGAGATGGAAATCCACCTACAGACCGACACTGAGAAGGGCACCATCACCATCCAGGTAGCGCCCCTTGCCTGCCTGCTGCCTCCCTCCTAAAAGGGGCGAGCACAGCCCGGGCCAGCGACCCAGCTGCCTGCACTAGCACAAGTGCCCACATAACACGGCCACCATCTCGGTTTTTATAATGACTTTCATCTTTTCCCCCAAAATGAGACTCGCTCATTATAGACAATTTGGGAGCCACAGGTAAGCACAAAAGAAAGAAAGTAAAAATAACTGCTACTTCTAAAAGTGACGGTGTGTGTGTTAAATATGCAAAGTGATTCAAATGTGTAATCACAGCAAATTGGAGGTAGTAGGAAGTTCCAGAAGACTTCAATATGCTTATGTAGACCAAACGCAGTCATTCAACGGAATGAGAGGATAGCTTCCTTGCTTAAAATCTGGAAAGGTGTGTGCCAGGGTGATATCCATGGAGTTCAGCTCAGCATTGAAAACAGGAGCACCCATTGCCATTAACTTGATTCAGACCCATAAGAACGCTGTATAGCAGGAGTGGGGAATGTGTCTGGGCCCTCAGACCATCAAAGGCAGGGATGCTTAGACTTTTTCAACATTCAAGCTACTTATTAAATGATCAAATCAAAATGATCTACCAACTGCAAACACGCAAACCATATTTATTTTTATTTATCACGTTTATTCATAACTGCTTTATATGTATAATGTATGTACCTTGCATAACTGCGTGATTGCACAACACAATGAACTATGTACATTTTACTGAGTTGACTCTGATGACTTGCGCTGAATGGAATGAGCCAGGGATGCATAGTCTAGACAGTAGCTGCTGGCAGCCAGCCTCAAGCGCACTTCCAAGTGATCATCAGACATGGTGAACGGTAAATGATCTTTATGTGGGGAAAGGCGGACTCACATCAATAAGTAGAGTCGAATGATGCAGTCAAGGAGGTAGCACATTTCTCTCGTGCTTGGGTATTTTCCCCCTGCGAGTAAGTTCCAGAACTGTTCAGGCCTCTGGACTTCAGTGAATGTTGGCTTGTAGTGTCAAAATCTCCCATTCTGTATGAAAGGGATACATTTTTGTTTTTAACTTGGTCTGGCCCCCCATTCATTTTAATACCCTTTCTTACGTTTAAGAGGGAAAAAAACCAAGGTCTAAAAAATCGGGGGTAGGTAACCTAGCTTGTGAGTTTTGCTGCACTTAGCACAATTGTTGGCACATGCATGTGTTTGACACCTAAGATTGCATCTGATTGGATACGCTGGATATCAATTAAGGGGCGGGATTGATGATAGGCTTTTGTCTATTTTTTTGAAGCCACGTGATCTGCCCACACTGCATTTGCAATCGACTCGAAGATCGCGATTGATGTATTGAGCACCCCAGGTCTAGGCCTATGAAGTCATCCATACCAGCTAACATCTATACTATGCACGATTTTTAGAAATAAAAACATTGACGCCCAATCAAATGATAAATTAAAAAAAATAAAAACATTGAGTTGTATACTATGTGACTGTGAATTATACTGCCAGTAAAACTATTTTTAAAATATTTTTTAAAAATCACTTCAGGGGCCTCAAGTAGAAAATATTTAGAAATGAATATGGCAACATGTGTACAAATAGGCTTGATATAAGTGATGTAGTCAATGTTATAAGACCTGTACGACCCCCAATCAAATCATTAAAATTTTAAAAAATCACTTCAGAAGATTACCGATTTGGCATTCTAGGACATGTCCTTTAAGGAGAGAGATTGTTGTTGCTGTTTGAAAGGTGGAGATGTTCAGAGCAGAGAGATCAGTGTGTCCATTCAGGCACCTTTGACCCAAGGGGACATCACTTCTCTGACTTCCTCCCGGTGTTTCCCATTTTCATTCCTCCTTTTTTTTTTTTTTGGCATCACTGCCCTCTGGTTGTCGTGGGAGCTACCCAGCCCTGCCCCTGAGAGCCACCGCTGGATTTGAACCTCCACGCCCGCGGGCTGCAGTCATTCCTCCTTTCTTAATCCTTCTGAGCTTCATCTTCGGGCAGATGCTGCCCTGTGGATGCCCTGGCTGATGATCTATGGTGTGAGTGCCCCACCTGGTGGTGGTGATTCCTGTCCAGAGCTGGCTGGCTCTGTTCAGGTTCTGCCTGGAGGAGTGACAGTTCCAGCCTGCTTTGACTCACATACAGCAGAAGGAAACGCAGCTCAGTCCTACACCAGCCTTACAATCGTCGCTGCATCTGCTTGAACCCACGGTTGTAGCCATGGTGCTGGTCCATCTTGTCCAGGGCCCTCTTTACCGAACATGAGTCCTGCTCCAGAGACTGGTCTCTACTGAGAACAAATCCAAAATATGCAAGCATTCTGGCTGTCCTTCCTCCCAAACAGATGTTTGTTTGTTTGTTTGTTTGTTTGTTTGTTTTTTGGGGGGAGCATCACTGCCTCTGGTGGTCATGGGCGCTACCCAGTGCTGCTTCTGAGAGCCACTGCTAGATTTGAACCACCAAGCCCGCGGGCCGCTGTCCCGCACTCAACCACTTACGCCACTGGGGCTCAGCCCCAGATGTATTCTTTTAGCAGTTCACAGCACTATTCGTGTGCTTTACCAGCAGTCCAGGACAGATGGCGTCAGTTCTTCTCCAATGTTCTGTGCTTGTCCAGTTTCCACATGCATATGAGACAATTAAAAATGCCATGGTTTAGGCCAGGCGCACTGTAGTCCTCCATATGGCCCCTTTGCTCTGTGATGCTCAGTGAGATCTGTCTGTCTCTGTCGTCGTCTTTCATTTATTCATGTGGCGCTTTG
The DNA here is from genome assembly GCA_004026705.1 of Nesogale talazaci. Taxonomy (NCBI): domain Eukaryota; kingdom Metazoa; phylum Chordata; class Mammalia; order Afrosoricida; family Tenrecidae; genus Nesogale; species Nesogale talazaci. The sequence goes on along the minus strand of PVJH01042837.1, from coordinate 702 downwards.
TTTGTTTTGGGGGGGCATCACTGCCCTCGGGTGGTGGGAGTAGGAGGCCCAACATTTGCTCCCAGTGGGCCGCAGTCCCGCACACAACCACTATGCCACCGGGGCTCAGCCCCCGGGTGGTGCTTTTTGATCCAGTTGTGAGTTCTCTTCATGTTGAGGTGCAGTTTCATACTGTTGATTGCAGTCCTGCATTTTTTCCAGTCAGTCCTAAGTCTTTTTAGCTCTCCGCAAGCAAGGTGTGGAGCTGGTTGGGCGTCTCAGGTTATAAAGAAGCCGTCATCAGATCTTCATGCAGTGTTTCCTCATTCTGCCCAACTTCTGTTGTTTACATCCAGAATGAGTACAAAGTATGGAGACAACCCTGGAGCACACCTTCGCTGACTCAAAACCAAGCAATAGTCCTTTGTTTTGTTCAAGCAGTTGCCTCTTGGTGTATGTTCAGATTCCACATAAACACAATTACGTGTTCTGAAATCCCCACTCATGATGTTGGACAGGATCTGTTGTGATCCACATGGTCGAATGTTTTTGCATCGTCACTGAAACACAGGAAAACACGTTCCTCATATTCCCTGCTTCCTGCCAAAGTCCATTTGACACCAGCAGTGATATTTCATTTCCGTGTCCTCTTCTGCTTCCAACTTGGATTTAGGACATTTCTTTGTTGGTGAACAGTTGTCATTACAACCGTGTGTGTGTGTG
>PVJH01042836.1:0-14034 GCA_004026705.1 Nesogale talazaci | reverse complement strand
AAGCACTATGTTGAGTACTCATATTTATTCATGTACAAATAAACTGAACATAGGCTCTATCTTGAGAATTCCAATGCTAATTCAATCTCTGATTCACTCTGATGTCTATTTCTCTAGCTAGAAATGTGCTTCTGCAAAGCTTACAAAACAGACAACAAACTCCCTGCCATCCAGTTGACTCAGGTCGACTCAGGGGGCCCTGACAGAGCAGATTAGAACTGCCCTTGGGAGTTTCTGAGGCTCTCGAGTTCCTTACAGGAGAAGAACGCCCGGCCTTGCTCCCTCAGAGAACCCGGTGGGAGGGCTCTTGGGTAGTTCGTTCGTTCTCCCTCTCTCTCTCTCTCTCTTTCTGTCACACACACACACACACACACACACACACACACACACACACAGTTACTACTTGTCAAGCATCATCTTTCTTTTTTTGAAATCTTTAAAAAAATAATTTTGTTCCCTCTTTTTATTTATTTTTTTTGTGTGGCATCACTGCCCTCTGGTGGTGGGAGTAGGAGGCCCAGCCTTGCTGCTGGATTTGAACCTCCAACCCAGTGAACCGCAGTCCCGTGCATAACCACTACGCCACCGGGGCTCAGCCCCCTTTTTTTAATTTTATTTTATTTTGGTTTTATTTTGGGGGGCATCACTGCTCTCCAGTGGTGGGAGTAGGAGGTCCAGTTCCACTGCTGGAATTGAACCTCTGTCCCAGTGGGTCGCAGTCCCACGCACAACCACTACGCCACCGGGACTCAGCCCCTCTTTTTATTTTTAAGAATCTAAAATCTCGGGCTGAGCGCCGGTGACGTAGTGGTTTGCGCGGGACTGCGGCCCACTGGGACGGAGGTTCAATTCCAGCTCTATAGAGCAAAGGCTGGGCCTCCTACTCCCACCACCAGAGGGCAGTGATGCCCCCCAAAACAAAAAAAACAAAACAAACAAGAATCTTAAATCTCGAAGTTTCTTCTGAGGCAAAAGAAGGGTAAGCATGGGCTTCAGGGTTAGAAAATTTTGCATTTCCTTTAGAGAAAAAACAGTATTTGCTTAGGAAAAAAAAAAAAGATGTGTTTCCTTCTTAGCTCTACTACTTTACCATCTGTGTGGCCTTAACTTTAAGCTTCTCTTTATTTGCTCACCTGTGAAAGAGAGAGAATCTTTCTTACTACTGCAGTAAGACCAGCATACACAAGGCAGCCTCAAAAAGTTGGTGAGAAATTCACTGATCTTTTAATTCTATTCTCCACGAACTTTTTGGAAGTCCCTTCATATATTACATAGTTATATTAAAATGCAAACTGCAATTAGGGAGCTGATATCAGGGGCTCAAGTGGGAAGAGCATGCTTTGAAAATCATGATGGTTGGGGCTGAGCCCCGGTGGCATAGTGGTTGTGCGCGGGACTGCGGCCCACTGGGACGGAGGTTCAATTCCCGCTCACAGGAGCAAAGGCTGGGCCTCCTACTCCCACCACCAAGGCAGTGATGCCTTAAAAAAAAAAAAAAGAAAAAAGAAAAAAAAGAATCATGATGGTAGCATACGTGCAAATGTACTTGACACACTGGATGAATGCATGGATTGTGATAAGAGACGTAAGAGCCCCCAGTAAAAGGACTTTAAAAATTCAAATTGCATCTACAAATCAACCAACTGGTAACCAGGTACAGGATAGTTTGCTCAAATACTTAAAACAATAAATAGATAACACCATCTGCCCACAAGATAAATGAGGACAAGATATGTGAGAGGCAGGGGCAAACGTGGGGACAGGACAGTAGCAGGAAGAATTCAAAATAAGAAACAAAGAAGGAATTGGGTAAGGACCGCTCTCACGGGAGTCATGAAGGGCCATTCAAGCGAAGACATGATGTGATGGTCGACGCACATAAAGGCCGGCCCGTGCCGAGGCACCATCACAACATCCTCCCCTTACCCCGTCCATTAAATGGGAGCCCGGGTTACTGTACATCTCATCTAGAAAACCAATTAAGTAATGAAGGAAGAAAAAGTGGTAAAATCACTCATCCACTGACATCAAATGGATTCCAACTCACAGTGTCCCTGTGCCACACAACACTCAAATAATCTACGATACGGTGATTAGAAGCGTGGCAAAGGCTAGAGCAGTAGGTCTGTCGCTTTTGCTGAAAAGAAAAGCGTGTGTGTCATTGCTTGTTTGTGTGTGGATTGTCTCGAAGGGTGACTAAAATACTGTCAACATTAGTTATCTCTAGGCAGAGAGACCTGGACTGGGGCTGATGGAGAGGGAGGACTTACATTTTACGCTACACTTCTGTGTCTCAGGTGTGTTTATTACCTTTTTAAAAAATTAGTGAAAACCTTTTTAACTATTTCTTTTTAAAGCACAGACTGTCCTGAGAAAAAAGACTGTCCCAGAGAAGCAGCAATCCATTTTGTCCCCAAATCTGTCACCCACCATTTACACTCTGCAGGGTCACTCCTAAAGCAGGTAGTCTCAAGCCTGCACTGACCAAAAAAAAAAAAAGGGGGGGGGCCCCCAAAGTTCTGCAGCACCTGCCTCACTTCCTCATGAAGTGAACATACCTTATTGCATGCGTTTCTTCAGAAATACGGAGCAAAAAGCGATGGCTAACTTTTTACAAAGTCTCTATGTTGATCTGTTGTGTCACCCATGCTGACATAAAAGGAAGGGTGTACGAAAGAAAGTACAGTAATGGAACAGAGATTTTAACAAATGCTGCAAAGTCCTGTACATACTATTCCATGGTTTGCTTTGACAACAGGATAGCTGATAGCTCATAAAAGATAAAAACAGAAAAGACCAGAGTATCTTATAAAAATGATACTTTTTCTTGTTCTCAATTACACTGTAGTATGTATTTCTTACTAGGGACAAATTCATGCACAATGCAAGTTTTATCTGAAAGGAACAAGTCCATGCCATGCAGAACACAATCCCACGATCAAATCCCCCCCAAAGTCTGACTGGCTACCACAACCAATTGGTGCTTTTTGTTCTTTCCAGAGTTAATAGCGACAGCACGCAAGCGGGATAACAGTGCTTAAGAAAGAGCGTCATTTGCTGACTGTGAAAAACCTCAAAGGCCAGGAAGCAGATTCTATGAAGGCTAGACTCAGAGGAGGCCTGATTAAATGCATGCTTTTCAGGGTGGAATAAAAAACGAATCTCTCTAAATCTTACAGCAATCTTCTTAATCTCACTCAATTCCTTGAATGCTTAGAAACCAAAAGGGGTAAATGATGAAGACTCCTCTCTAGGGGCAAATTTTAGTATGTTTAATGGACAGGGGCTCTGTCCCAAAGTCTGACTCACTAGCAATCATGGGTCAATGGCTGTAAGCAACACAGTGGTTGAAGCCTACAGCTGTGTCACTGAGAAATCCTTTTCCACCACCAAAACGCACAGCCTGTGCTGCTGACCGCTGCTGTCCCATCGGGGGCTGCTGTCCCATCGGGGGCTGCCACTGCCTCACAGACCATTCTCCTTTCCTCCCACAGCAATTCGGACATTTATGCCCACCAGTTTAACCTCAATATACACTGAACATGGCTAGAAAAGGAAGTCTTTTCTTTCCTCCTGTGAGTTCTCATACCAAATGATTAAAACTAGACTGGGAACTTTGCATATAGGAGGCACAATGCCTTTTTAGTCCATTAAGGCTAGCTGGATTATGATAGGCCTTTTACTAATTATTGTATTGTGGGAAAATGTTACTTCACTTGAAACTCCAGGTTCCGTGCTAGGTAATAAAGTCATGCAACCAAGTCACCAGTCTCCTCCACTGGACACAGGGCATGCCTTGGTTACGGAAAACACATAATTAGTACTCATAGATTCCCATGCGAACAAACCAATGATTAAGAAGTATTATTAGAGTCGGAATGAACCAAGGCATATGCTTTCTGCCACATAGATGCTGACTCAAAAGCCACAAGCACACGCATTTCCCCAGCAATGGCTGGTTCATACCAGTCGACTTCTGCTGCTTGTATCGCTCTAGTTCCTGGACTGCAGCCTTGGGCGGGAGAGGACTAAGTCCCCGGGACTTGGTGGGTCTCATGTAGCCTTTCATTGGTTCGACCAGTCTCCTTTTCACTTCCTTCTTCCCTTCTTCCAGTGCCATAGGTTCAGGTATTGCTGTTTTTTCCAGAGGTGGCCCCAAAACCTCATCTTTGGGGTCTAGGAATTGAGGACTCTTGGGAGTGGTCGCTTCTAACTCATCCACCACTCCGGAAGGGGTAGGTGCAACTTTGCCCCCTGAGAAATCCGAGTGGAGGCCTGGTATTGCCAAGGAAACACATTCCAAGTCTGTAATTTTACAAGTCAGACTAGTTTCTTTCAATGTATCCTTTTCAAGTTCTGGGGGTAAAAGACTTACACCCCCTCCCTTAGTCAAACTAACTGTGTCCTTGAAATCTCTACTGTCACCATTTTGGTCCTCAGGGAAGCAGGGATTTTGGGTGCTGTATCCTGGTAAATCAGGAGTCTGCGCTGGAGCAGACGGGGACTCGGGTTTGTTTCCTCCTGTTTTCCCTGGATATGCTGGGAAATCACTCCTCCGTGCGGCTGGTTCGAGGCCTCGGGCTTCTCCGTGTGGGCTGTGGCCCTCTTCTGGGGCTCTGGGAAGAAGCTGCCCCTTTGCCGGCTCTGTGGTTTTCTTGAAGGAATGATCAGAGGCACCCCTGTGTCCTGACTCAGATGTTTTCCCCCCATGCCCTCCGTCTCGCCCTGCTTCGGTCTTCATCGGCTCGGCAAGCTCACCTCTGTCTCCACAAAGGTGATCTCCATGGCCTGTAGCTGTCTCTGTGACTGCTGCTGGGAAAACTAGGGCAACTCCAGGGTCTGTAGAAGCGGAGGGAGCCTTGGGTCTTTCTTGGCCCGGCACCCCATCTTTGCTGCAGGTGTCTGCTACCAAGACTTTGGAAATCTGGTCTGGGGCTGCATCTTGCCCACTTTCTGTCAAGGTCTGTGGGAAGGGACCACTTTCCCTCATGACTTGAGCAGCAGGCGCGGGCAGCTTTTTATAGGCTGCCGATTCCACAGTCTCTAGAGGGGATGACTTCCTCGCCAAACCTGGTGATGTTCTGGGGCAGGTGAATGTAATATTTCTATTTTCGTCCACATAGCCCAGGCCTTCCATTCTATGGTCCCCTGTGGTTTCCATGGGAACATGTATTTTTGTTGCATCTATCTTATTCTCTTGAATGTGCTTCTCAGGAGAACTATTTTTAACCTTTTTACTTTTTCCATCATTACTCCTTTTATGTGGTTTGTCAGCCACTGCCGTGTGTCCCTCAGCTGCAGCTGTCTCCCTCTCCCCGGTTGGTGTCACAGGAACGAATTCCACCCCGTGGACTGGGTCTTGGCAGCTCACGTTTGTCACTGTAGCTGCTGGTCCAGGAACAGCGCACTGCTTGCCTGTGCTTGTGTTGTTCTCCGATAAGGCCTCCAGCTCAAATGAATTCGCCTTTCCGCCAGCTAATGCCCCTGTGGGTGTATCTGAAATACCTGAGAACAAAGGACCCTGCGTTTGGGGGAAATCAAGCCCTAATTCCTTGTTTTTATGGGGGCTACTGCTACCACCTCCATCTTTTCCTGCAAAAGGTGACTTGGCGATTTCTGCCTTGCTCTCTGTTCCAGCAGGCTGTGTGGAATAACTATTTTTAAGCTTTTTGTTTCTGCCTGCGTTGGCTCTTTTTTCAGGTTTTTCAGAAACCCTGGGAGATGCCTCAGCGTCCGTCCATGGACACTTTCCTTCCTTGCGCTGGTGGCTGCCACCCATCTCCAGGCTCTCAGCAGCTCCTCTCTCTGCCTCACCCCCAGAAGTGTGAGTCATGTCTGACGGGTTCCCCACAGCGACCAGGGGCACCGGAGGGTCAGTCTTGTCCTTAGGTTTCCCCGTCACCACCTCCCCAGGGAGATCAGCTGCGGTCCCTAGTTGCTTGGAAGAATCCGGCCCCTGCTCATCATTGGTATCCTCGGCAGTCACTGCTCTCTTGAGGGCTGGGTCACCTGGAACAGCATCAGCTGGGGCGACCGGGGGAGAGAGCTCAGACCTTGCTTTCACTTTTCCAGAATTTGCCCTCGTCTTCCCAGAACTTCCTCTTCCCTTCCTGCTTTTGCCATCACCTGCCATCCTCTTAAATGGCTCGTTCCCTGGCTCAGGGGCCTGCAGCTGCCCAGAAGTGAAGACGCTGGTTTCTTGCTTATCCCTGGGGAGAGCGTCTCTTTGTAGTCCTCTACCCTCTTCGGTGGCTTTAGAACCCTCTTTCTGTTTGCTATTCTGCAGTTTAGTCATTGGATTTTTATCATCCCCTTCTATTAGAATATTTTCCAGTGGATTACTTGCTTTCAAAGTAGGTGTGAAATCAGTAAGTCCTTTTGCTGTTTGGGACCTGGAAATGCTAGCCCCAACCTCTTGGTCTACCACAGGAGAGCAATCTTCCCTGGGTCTGTTCTCCAGGGGAGCTCCTCGGTGCTGCCCAGAGATTTCTGTGAGGGGTTCTTTCCGACGGGGAGAGCCTGTTCTCTGGTTTTGATGTATGGGAGTCCCCTGCTGGGGTATAGGCTGGGGTGTGCACTCATCTTTCTGCAGAGATTTTGTGTCTTGGCCCCGTGGCACTGACTTGTCACCTTTGACCTCTGGCTCGACTCTCAGCCTGGGCCGAGGATTTTCTTCAGCTTGGGGGTGCTCTTCTTTAGAAGATATAGGGACTCCGAGACTCTCTGGGGCAGAGTTCTCGGCTACGGGTTTGGCCGCTCCAGAGCCAACTACACATTCCTTCGCCGAGTTCTCTGTGGAGACAGGTCTACTATGTTCAGCACCCATCGCTGTACCCAGGCTGGGGAGAACACCCAGCGTCTGGGAAGCCACCGCCAAGGAATGGCTTTGAGGTTCATCTCTACTATCATCACCCCACAGCCCGCCTGCCCGGGGCGGAGGGTATCTCTTTTGCTTTGGTTTTTTCTTTTTCTTCTTCACCATCATCGGTGTGCTTTCTGTATCCCAGGCAGCTTCCCTGCCAACATCAGTGGCTTTCCTCTGGTTGCCCGGCTTGCCACAGGAAGACGAACCAGAGACCAAATCCAACTCAGAGAAAGGGCAGGGGGCCGACCTGGGGTCAAGGGTCTTCTGTGCAGGGCAGCCTCCCAGCAGCTCAGGAGGGGCCCTAGCAGGCTTGGGCCGGACCGACCTGTGGTCATTGGGTCTGCAAACTTGTTTGGCTTGTGTTGGGGTACCTGCAATACACGAAACTAGCTAAAATTCCAACGAAAAACTATTATTGTTTCTTAAAAAAAAAAAAAATCGCCTTAGTGATTCATTTAATTAATCTATTCTCATCATTCCACATACTAAATTTGTTTAGAAAAATTCTCTTCCTTCCCCAACTAAACATTTCTAACCCTTAATTAGAAAATATGTACTACAGAACATCAGCTCATAAAGATTTTTCTCAAACAAGTTTACAAAAGTGTTTCAAGCTGGAGGAATGAAATTCAAACTGAAGGCTCTTCATTTCTCTACATAAACACTTACTGCCTGTAAATCTTATCGGATAGTTCTACTTCCCGTCACTTCCCTGGGTACACAAGTCCCAACTCTGCAGTTCTGATATTAAGACTCGTCTCGAGAGCCAATTAGACCTCCGTGCTCGACATAAAGGAACATGTCTTGTCTCTCTTTTTGGTGACATACATTGATCAGATAGAGTATATAGGGTTTTGGAAAGGATTTAGTTTTGAGAGCCTGTCATGAACATGAGACACTTGTCAACGAATCAGATTAATTTGGGGAAGTAGGAAAAAAGGCAGACTTCTTCCCTATTCTATTACCACCAGTATCACCACCACCGCCGGACACACACGGTGATTATTATTTCCACCAATGAAAAGTCTTCCTCATTCTCAACCAGAGCATCCTACTTGGAAAGGCAAAGGCTTTACACTTCTAAATGCTGTTCTTAAATGCACACGTTCTGAAAAAGCAGCAGACTAATGGCCAAACGCCTTAGCTATGAGAAGCTAATAATGAGGACAGGAATGAAGAGTTTTTAAAATCGATTGTGGTGATGACGGCACACTTCTTTTTAATACACTTAAACCATTGAAATCTAAAGTATGGAAATTACATGTCGATAAAACAGTGTGTGTGTGTGTGTGTGTGTGTGTGTGTGTGTGCGCGCGTGCGTGGCATGGGGGCAGTGTTTGGAAAAACAATTGGCCTTGAAATAAAGTAGCTAGCCAATGAAAAACACCCCAAACAAAATCCCAAGTCAGTAGGTTAATGAGTCACATCACTTAGGATGAGCATTGAATGGGGGAAAAGGTTTTGGAAGTTTCCCTGGCCCCAGGCAACCAGTCAGCAGTATAAATCCCAGATCCAAGATCAAGGAAAGTGACATGAAGAGCAGGTCTGTAACTGTTCTTGTAAAATTTGACCCGGTGAATAGATCTTAAAGAATTAAGAAGTAACAATAACAAGAAAAGAGCTTAAAAATATTTCAGGAGTACCTTTTGTTCTTATGTTTACTTCTAAGTCCTCACCTCTAGCTTAAGGTCACTTAGTGTCTCTCTCCATGCTGTGCGAGGCCATGGCATCCCTCCACATTTCACACACTCACTGGCAAACCTAGTAGCAGCAGTTTGGTGCCATCTCTTAAAAACTTTTTTTTTTAATTATTTTTTTTGTGGGTATCACTGCCCTCTGGTGGTCGTGGGAGCTACCCAGCGCTGCTCCTGAGAGGCGCCGCTGGATTTGAACCGCCAAGCCCGCAGGCCAGAGTCCTGCACTCAACCACTTACACCACCGGGGCTCAGCCCCTCTTAAATACGTTTATTCAGTTATGATGTAAGCCTTTGGTTTTAAGAGTTCATGTGGGAGAGTCTCTCCTCTCCATCTAGATATCAGACCCCAAAGGCAGAGACCTGGGTTTAAATTAACCAATTAAATTAATCTGTGTGCCACACTGTGGTGCATTTTGCATGTAAAAGTGGATATATGAGTCATTAAGTAACACCGAAAACAGGAAATATTTACTCAGCTCCTATTAGGTGATGACAGTGTACAAAGCACTGATAAAGACATGGCCTCTGCCCTCCAGAAGTTCACGTCCTAATCAGATATTGAACAAGTAAACGAGAGTCACCCAGGGTTGATAAGTTATGTGTATCAGCCAAGATATGCAATCTTGAAGTTCACCGATTAACAGAGCTTTACTTTCCATCCATCCACCCATCCACCCATCTATCTAAGGATGATCTAGGAATCCTGTGAAATGCAGTTTCTGATTCAGAGGGTCTGAGGTGGAGATACTGTACTTGTTTTTCACAAGCTCCCAGGAATGTGCGCAGGCTGTGCTGTTCTGCTTTCCCGACTTACCTGAGGTCTCCGAAGTACGTTCGTCAGATTGACTACTGCACTGCTTCTTCGGCTCTAGCGTCTCTGCCACAGACTCCTCATCCGGAGGGAAGGTGTACTGCTGGCCGGCTGGTTCTAAGGTTAACAATAAAATACCACCTAATTCTTTTCTTTGGTTTTTTTTTTCTTTTCTTTTTATTTTTGGGGCATCACTGCCGTCTGGTGGTGGGAGTAGGAGGCCCAGCCTTTGCTCCTTGGAGCCGTTGCTGGAATCGAACCTCCGTCCAAGTGGGCCGCAGTCCCGCGCACAACCACGACGCCACCGGGGCTCAGCCCTCCTAATTATTTTCTGAAACTATCTTTTCACTTGAAGAAACAGGGTGCAGAAATTGTTCTTGGACAAATTCTGCTGTACTGGGCAGAAGATAGGGAGCCACAGCTGTGGCTCTGTTTGCACCGTTTTAAAGATGTGAGAAAGGGTGGGGTGCTTGTAATGTTGGTGGGAGTGGGTCAGTGACAAAGAGGAAAGCCCGAAAGGGAACAGTTACAGCAATGTGCCCGAGCAGGCACGAGGACAGCAGCCCTGGAATGGAGTGATCTTAGCTGGGAGCCCGAACGATGAACTAAGAAGCGCAGGAGGGAGGCGGGGTCTGGGGGTGTGGACACAAGCAGCTGGGTAAATGAGATAGCGAGCCTGTTGGTATTTTCTTCTACTGCTTCAATGGTCTGTGAGGCGGAAGATCAGCAGAGAAGAAAGATGTGCCCAGGACAGTGGGGCTGTGAACAGCATCAATCTCTGCCTTTATTTACCTACAACAATGTTTGGCCACCGTCCTCCTGGAGATTACACTCTGGGAGGCAGAAACTGAGAGCAAGCACAGACCCATACCTGGTGAAATCAGGGAAGGAGGTGCCGCTGGCTGCCTCTCCTGGAGAGATTCAGACTGGGAATTTTCAGTTATTCCTTCTGGTGTCCATGCGATTTCCGTGTCCTGAGCGGGGACTGGTGCCACCTCTGCTTTTGAAGGTGGTGCAGCGTGCCTGCTTGGAGTCAGGTCACTGGCCTGTGTCACGTCTGTTCCAGAGGAGAGGACCACATCCGCAGGCGGGCTGGCCACTGCTTTTGGAGGCCATGGTGAGTCTTTGACCAAGGATACTTCTCCTAGGGACGGTGCTGCAGTCTTGACCGGGGACACCTCAGTTTCTGGGGATGGAACCACATCTTTGGCGGGGGTTCCCTCTGTTTCTGTAGGCAGTGTCATACTCTTGGCCGGGGTCATCTCTGTGTCTGGAGAGGGCGCAACATCCTTGACTGGGGATGCCTCTACTTGTGGAGGTGGGGTCATATCCTTAATCAAGGGGGCCACCTCTGTTTCTGTCACATCCGTGGTTTCTTGGGGCAGTGACACATCCCCAGTAAGAGCCACTTCTGTTCCAGGGGACAGGGATGCTTCCATGGCTGAGAATGTTTCTGTGGCTATTGCATGGTCCTTACCCAGCGCCATCCCTGTTTCTGAGACTGACACCATGTCCTCTGCTGAGGTCAAATCCATTTTAATAGGTGGCGCCATCTCTTTTTCCTTAAATGTTGTCAAATCCTTGGCCAAGGGTACTTCCGTTTCTGTGAATAGTACCATGTCCTTGTCCAAAGACACATTTGTTTCTGGGGGCAACACAACGTCGTTGGCTGTGACTGCCTTGGTCTCTGTGAAGAGTACCGTGTCCTCAGGCAGTGCCACATCTGGTTTGGTCAATGGTTCCAGGTCTCTAGGCAGTGCCATCTCTGGTTCTGTAGTCGGCCCTGTGTCCTCGACAAGGGCTTTCTCTGTTCCACCAGGCAGTATTATGTCCAACAATGCTGTGGGCGTCTTCTCTCTTTCTGATGCCATTTCTACTGCCTTGGCTGACTCTAAGGAAAGCAAGTTAGGAAGTTAGCACCCTTCAAAGTCTACTGCGGACTCCTGCATTCAAAGCTGACTTTCTTAGGCCCAGGGGGATCTTGTTTGTGATCATTACCCCCTATACAAACCACATCAGAAGAAAAGGATACTGACAGGATAGGTACAACAGGGAAGAAAAGCGAGGGGGAAAGAAACACAGGCTTTGTGTTCCTTTTTTTTTGGGGGGGGGGGCATCACTGCCCTCTGGTGGGAGTGGGAGGCCTAGTCTTGCTCCTGGAAAGCTGCTGCTGCTGGATTTGAACCACCAACCCTGTGGGCCGCAGTCCCGCACTCAATCACTACGCCACCTGGACTCAGCCCCAAGGAACACAGGTTTAAAAAAAAACAAAACAGAAAAACAAGCATAAACTGAGTATTAGGAAAAGTAACCGTGTAAAGGGGTTGGGTCAGTAATCCTTATTATAAATAAAAATCCCAAAGTTTTAATCTGCACTTAATCAAGAAGAGACTTAAGTCTGCCCACTGATCCCACGGACTGTAATGCAACTTTAATTCCCCCAGCAGGGCAGCAATAGGGCTTGTGCTGTTGTTGGCGAGCACGAAGTCCATTCCAGTCCACAGCTCCAGCAGGCACTAGAGGAGAACTGCTCCCCAGGGTTTTCTCGACTATAACCTCCACCGCGAAGCAGACCACCAGGCCTTTCTCCTGTCTCCCCGTCACAGACGCAGGGTGAGTGCAGGCCATTTGGACCATGTAGGGACCTGCTGACAGTCCTCTAGGTTTAAGGTATCTGTGATGGTTCTGTCATTTTTACCTTTGAGAAATAAGCTGCTCACATAGATATACGATATATATGAAACACATACATCTATCACTGCTGTGATCCCTCACTGAGACAAGGGGGTTCGTCTAATCACTTACCTTCGGCGGGCTGCAGAGGTTGTTTGAAAGACTCGGGGGATAGGAAGGCTGCTGGGTGTAGGGAGTCAGGGACCTCCATAGACCACCCCTGAGGCACATCCCCAGCTTCTGCAGCACACGTGTCATCGTGGGTAGGCATGCCTACAATGGAAACACAAAGACAGTCTTGAATCCTGCTCCGCCCGAAGCGGTAAGTAATGCCATGGAGACACAGACTTGAGGACCGATGAAAACAGCTCTGGACTATTACAAAGATCGAAATGACCCAAGACTTTTCTCTGGTTTTAGTGTAACTATACAATACAGTATACAGCAAGGAGTTGTGACCGCAAGGTCTTCCTTTCCAACCATGGGAGACAATTTTCTAAAAATGCTTCAGACATTAAGAGGAAACACAAAGTAGAAGCTATCATCGCTACGATGCCCCATGTCAGACAGAAGAGGTGACTGAAGAACATAAGGGACCTGTTCCTGAACTGAAAGAAGAGTCGTCAAAGCTAACACCAGGCGACTCGAGGGACAGCAACGGTCAGACATGTTACTATCCTTTTTCCGAGAGTCAGTACAAACAAGGACAGAAGTGAAACATCCATTTGTTGGAATAGTACAAGATTATAAATTTAAAACCATATAAATGATAAACTGTTTGAAGTAGATAAACTGTTTGAAGTAGAACTTGAAAACAAGGATCCATTTGATACACGTTTCAGAATGCGAGGCACTGTACAGAATTTTATTTAATCAATGGCACAATCTTGAAGGTAGGAATTAGAACTGGTCCACTTTATAGGTAATGAAACTAACGTTTCGAGAGGCTGATAATTTAATTGACCCAAAGCCAGGAGACAGTACAATGCGAAGATGAAAGTGGGCCCCAGGTTATGGGACTCAGGTCTCTGAGGAAGAGACAAGTAATCCTGGAGCTGAGCGACTACTAACTTTTCTAGATGAGGGCAGCTGTATGTCATGGCCAGAACCCCTCCATGTGATTCTGCCTAGTGCTTAACTTCAAAGATGGCAGGCCATCTCGTTCATTTAAAGCATAAATCCAGTTGAAGACAATATACCATAAATGTCTCTTGAAGGGTCCTTTTGCTCTGGAAAAGATGCAGCAGTGGCTGGGTCCCCGGGAAGAAAGAGAAACTCTGCCAGGCCATCATCTTGGCGCACATTAAAGGCATCTGAAATAGAGAATTCAGAACTTGTTCTCAGCAAGGGCAACGGAAAGTACAACCTTCTTTATGATCATGATGACTATGAGTAATCTGTGAGAACACATGACCTCATATTCATTTATAAATGTTCACTTGTGCACTTGTTAGAATAATAAAAATATAAAACTAAAAGGAAGTAGCATTCAACTCTATGATGTGCTAAGGGGAGAATGTGCAGATAGGGTTAAACTTTCGATATATATTTACACAGCAGTCATTAAACTTGGGTTGTTTAATAATCCAAAAAAACAATACATCTAGAAAAGAGTGCCACAAAGTGCCTTTTCACAGCTCTCTAAACTAAGCCAAGGAACTGCTGGCATCCCGAGGAACCGACTCCAGAGTTAGAAGGGTTACAGACTACAGACATTCAAACTATCCCATCAGGTCTCACTGCTATTTTACTTATAGGGTGGGTAAGATGCCCAAAATTCAGCATATTTCTGAACTATTCTGACCAAAATCCATTACCACGGAGTTGATTTCTACTGGCAGCAACCCAACAGGAAGTACATAGTGTAACCCTAGGACTCAGGGGTTGTTCGGGGTCGCAGGAGTAGAAACCCTCATCTTTCTGTGGAGGGGCTGCTGAGTCCAAAATGCTGGCTTCGCAGTGGCCGACCTAATGCATAACCGACGCAC
>PVJH01042835.1:0-13933 GCA_004026705.1 Nesogale talazaci | reverse complement strand
TTCCAGAATTTTCTGTGAAAATATCTGTAAACATTCTGGGATGATGAGAAATTTCTATTAATTAAAAAAACATTAGTACTAGTTTTAGACAGACATTAAATATTCACTGGATGTGGCTAATTTCAGATACACATTAAATAGTTACTAAATTAAACTTTTTCATGATGCAGCTTCCGTTAATCTTGAAATACTTATCAAGTGCCTACTACACACTAACTTTCCATTTGGAAACAAGGGCTTTGTGAGAAAGGCTAAGCTGTCTTCCTTCTTCAACTAAAAGTCAATTTTTTTTGGGGGGGGGATCACTGCCTCTGGTGGTCGTGGGCGCTACCCAGTGCCGTTCCTGAGAGCCACCGCTGGATTTGAACCACCAAGCCCGTGGGCTGCAGTCCCGCACTCAACCACTTATACCACCAGGGCTCAGCCCTTTTTGTTTTGTTTTGGTTTTGGGTTTTTTTTTTTTTTTTGTGGGCATCATTGCCCTCAGGTGGTGGGAGTAGGAGGCCCAGCCTTTGCTCTGTGGAGCTGGAATTGAACCTCCATCTCAGTGGGCCGCAGTCCCAAGCACAACCACTACGACACTGGGGCTCAGTCTTAAAAGTCAATTTTATCTACATTTTTATGTTGTTTTTTTCCCTTTTTGTTTTCTATGTTCAGTCCTTCATTCCAAGCTGCCTCTTCTGATTGGATTCAACACTAATAACTTCTTCAGAAGATTTTCACAGTCTGTGGATATATAGAAGGGAATACGGTACTTCCCTCTAGGACTCGCTCCATCCTTTCCTTTAAATTCTGGCCATCAAATGGTAATGAGCCACTGACTGATGTGTGAAGAATGATGCCAGACTCACCACATCCACTATGGGTCCAACGTACTTTTTTCCTTGGAGAAGATGGGGAGCAGCATAGGGAGGGCTTCCACGAAATGTGTCCAATTTGTTGCCAACTGTACTTCATTACTAAAACCAAAGTCAGCAATTTTAATATTCATCTCAGCATCAAGGAGAAGGTTTCAGTCTTAAGATTGTGATGGACAATGCTTTTTTGAATGCAGTACTGTACAGCTGATACAATCGGCCTAAATTTTGCACAGGTCACTTTCTCTTTCATTCTTCCACGGACTACTAAGTGATCAAATACTTCACCCCCACTGGCGTATTCCATGGCTCAATAGAGGGTCTTCCCTGTTTCAATAACGTCAAATAATTTTACTCTATTAGGATGAGCCAGTATCTTCATGATTCGTACTTCCCAGAACCACTTTTGAAGACTGGTAGGATTTAGCTGAGTCTTGTCGATTATTTTCCCAGCAACCTCTCTGCCAGTTAGGACAGGCCTTGCCAATTTCACTGGGGCAAAATTTCCTTACCCTATTTTTTTCTGTCTTGGATCATTTTCAGTGTGAGGTGGGGAGGGGGGTGGGGACCGACGATTCGCCCCGCTAGAGTCCCGAGGCCAGGGCTGAAGGTGAACTTGGCGCCTCCAATCGCTGCTGGACCCCGCCCCGCTCCCTGCCCTGCCCCAGGTCTGTGGCCCTGGTGCTCCCGTTCGCCTGGACCATGTGCTCCCCCGCCTCTCTCTAGATGTCTTTTATCAGCTTGGGAAACTTCTCTTTAATGCCTAACGACTCCATGGTGTGTGCCCTTATTTATGTAGGATGTGAAGTGGTGCTGGATCTTGTCAAAAGGTCTTTTATCTGGACACATTCTTTCTTTTTGATTCTCTTTTGAGAAGATCGGCTGTTCCCTGGAGGCAAAGCCAGGTGCTGGGCAACCCGAAGCGAACTCCACTCCACCCAGTGACGGAAGCCCAAAGGAATTTGATCAGCTATGGTCACTGGGAGAAGAGACAGAGCTTCAGCCCTCTCTAAAACTCTGGGTAATTATAGGGGGTGTATGTATGTTTCCTAATAGCCTAACAGTCACATCTACATATTCCATTTGCAAGGAAGTAAGAAAACTTGCTCAACCCTAGGTGATAAGGTTGTTCCCTGAAAAAATTAAAATGCCTAACTTTGAAGCAAAAAAGTCCTGGTTTCATTTGGGTACCCTGTTGTCTTAGAATTGAGAAGAGAGTTGAGACTTCTGGGTCTGGGGATTTTATTTTGATAAGTTTTACACAAGGTATGCCCCCTACCTTTTCTCTCCCCTCTAGGTTGTCTCCCCATTCTATTCATCTTCTTCCCAAAGAGTGCACTTGTTGGCACAGGTGAGTGTGTGGATGGGAAAGAGGAAAGAGGGTGCCTTGGGAAAGGGGCATATGGATCAAAGAGATTTGGGGCTTAGTGCCTGCTCCTCCTCGGTCGCACACCAACCATGTCTTCTCAGACTCTCCCATGAACTCTGAACTGTGGATATGCCAACCGGCCCCCCGGTGTGGAGGCACCATCTATGACCCCTTGACGCAGTGTTGTGCTAATGAAGCCATCTTGCTCCTCAATACAACTCGTTATTGTGGCCCCCGTTGTCCCTTCTGGCCCTGCCATGAGCTCTGCTGTCCACAATCTTTTGGGCCTAACAAGAGGTTTCTTGTGAAGCTGAAGGTTCTGGGAGCAAGGTCTCAGTGTTCCTCATCCCCCTTCTCCAGGAGCTGCATGAGGTAAGCACCTTGTCCCTGGCTGTGATGGTGGGGTGGTTATGGGGGATAGGGTTAGGAAGAGAAACGGATCTATGGGAATCTTCTGACCTCTGTTTTCCATTGTGGCAGTCATGTGCTTATGTTAATTTTATGATTGAAATGTAGGGGTGGAGTCTAGCCGGTTAGTCTGGAGATAGCCATTGAGCAGCCAATGAGGCCTCTGTGTGGGCATGGCTTTCTCCTGAGACTTCTGGGAAATCTCACGATATTTCCCTCGTGAAGATGAGAAGCTATCTTCCCCAGTTGTTGGGAGTTAGTCTGAGAGATGATTAATCACAGACAACACAGGATGGCGGTGTCAGGGAGGCTGGAGTAGCTGGCAGAGAGACCACACAGCTTTGCCCTGATGGAGCCGGACCTCTGAGGCTGGGGCAGCCACATGGAGGCCTCTGCCAGCGATGAGTTGCTTCTGCCACCACGGGATGATGTCGATGGACTCTGAGCCCTGGAAGCGAGGAGCCATGGGGAGACCCCTGTCGGTGCCGGGACTCTGTACCCACTGACCTGTGGCTTCATGAGTCAGAAGGAGACTTTATGGACTGATTTCGGGCATATGGGTTAATATCGGACTTGTGACTTTGAGCTGGACTGGGCTGGGATGTTTTCTCAATGTCTTGTTCCTCTTGAATATAAATCCATTCCTTATATCCATATGCATGTCTTTGAAATTTGTTCCTCTAGTCTACCCGGACTAACACATCCATCCATCTTTTTTTTTTCTCTCTTTAATGTCTTGCTGGGCTATATGAATAAGGACCAACCAGGTATCACGATGGAAGGAAGGGTCATGAAACACCCAAGCTGCTCATTCCTTAGGTAAATGGGGCAGAACCAATGCTTCTCATGGTCTCAGGCAGCAGTTCTCGACCTGTGGGTGGTGAACCCTTTGGGGGTCCAACGACACTTTCACAGGGGTTGTCCAACTCATAACAGAAGCAAAAATCACAGTAATGAAATAGCGACAAATATAATTTCATGGCTAGGGGGGTTTCCACGGGTCTCAGGTCATGAAAGGATGATAACAGCTCATTCCAGGGAGTTGTTTCCAGTGGTTGTTGGAATGCTCCTTGGCTTGGGAGAAGCAGACCCTTTATCTCCTACTCTTTGGCCAGATGCCTGTGGGCTTTGGTGCTTTCCTGCTGGTTAGCCGCTTGCTTAGCTTCAAGCCTATAAGACCCCCGACACTCCATCTTTTAATAGACGACTACCATCAGTTTTCTTTACCACATGTACTTATGAACCCATTTTGTCTTCAGTAATCCTGTTGAAAAGGTGAGTAAACCATTTTTGTACTTAGATAAGACTTAAGTAGAGGCCCAATGTCCATCTGTTTCTTTATTGTATGTGTAGAGATATACACACACATATATATACCTATCTATATTTTTACATATACACATATCTATATTCATACCTATATATTTAGTTTTTATTTTCTTCTCCTTTCCTCCTGCTCCAGTGTGGTAGTTACGTGATCTCATGTCAATTCGAGGGTGTTATAAGTGAAAAGAAGCTGCAGAATCTAGCCTATCAATCAGGCCATAGCCAATGGTACCTCTGTGTGTGTGTAGCTGTCTCATGAGGATCCTGGGACTTCCTCTCTTTCTCCTGGGAGGAAGACCCCCCACTCTCTGCTGCACATCCTTGTTGACAAGCTACATGGAGCCACACCAATGGCAGCCAGAGCCCTGGAGGTGCGTCCATGCCACTGGATCCACAGGACTTTCCACCCACCGGCCTGTGGTTTTCCTGTATTTGGCATCATTGCATGTGCCAAATGCAACTGTGGGTCTGAAGAGGAATTCCTGGGCTAATATCTGACTGATGGGCTAATTCAAACTTATGTACATCATCTTAGATTGACGCATAATGACTTCTTGATATAAAATTTTCTCTTGCACATCCATGAGGGTCAAATGAATTTGTTTCTCTAGTCAACCCGGACTAACACGCCGACTATCATGTTGTTCCCCTCTCAGTAGTTTCACCATTGATTTCAGATCCCCTACTATCCCCTGTCCATGTCATTTTATAGTCACTGCTCCCCTCCACCCACACTCACCTCCTCTCCCACACTCTCCCCCTTCCTCCCATTCCCCCCAAACTGTCAGTTCCATTGCGGTATCCTTGGGATTGCTTATCCTACCTATCTTACAAAGATAGAAACCAATAGAAAAAAGAGGGAGGGAGGGAGAGAGAGAGAGAGAGAGAGAGAGAGAGAGACCATACAAATAGTGACAAATCTGTTGTCCTGACCCAAGGGAGATGAGTCTCTCTCTGTTCAATCGTGAGCAGTCCCTGTCATCACCCATCAGTCCAATACCTTTTTCTTTCAGGGATCCATATCCCAGGACCTGATTACCCAGCACACACACACACACACACACACACACACTCACATAAAATAGGGGTTGGGGCGGGGGCTGTTGGGTGAGGAAGGGAATGGATACTGAGGAGCTGATATCAAAGAGTTCAAGAAGAAAGAAAATATTGTGAAAGTGATGGGGCCAGCAGTTGTTCAGTTATGCTTGATCAGATTGAGTTATAGATTCTTATAATATCTGTAAGTGTTCCTAATTATAATGATTTTTTTAAAAAAAAGAGCGCACACCTACTGTTATCAGCAGTAGGACCCTCCTCCCAAGGACCCTCCTCCGGCTCTGTCTTCGAACGGCCTACACGAATGATCTAATACTTCCTTGTTTGCCTGAAGAATTGTAGCCGCATCCGATGGGATCCAATGACTGAACAACAGAACGGCATGGGATATGAAGGAATAGATTGGAATGAGTAAGACATGTCCACAAAATATCATTTAAGGGAAGGGGGAGAGGAGGAAAAGGGGCTTACGTTGAAAGCACATGTTTTGAGAATGATGAAGTCAAGAAATGTACAAATGTGCTTGACACCATGGGCGGATGTATGTATGGCGATGAGAGTTGTACCAGCCCCCAATAAAATGATTTTTTAGAATTTTAAGTGTAAAAAGATTTATGTATTATTTAATCATAAATCCTGGCAAGCGCATGCTGGTTCCATGATCTGGGGAATACAGAAGCTCCCCTCTAATAAAGCTCTGGTCTCTGGTGTCGCTTACTGCAGGCGCCCCTGCACTCCCACAGCATCTATCCTTTTTCTTATCTATGAGTTTTGTACTTGCAGATCGTATCCCTCTCGAATCTGATCATTTTTTGAGATGGGAGCAGGTCTCTACATTGTCTCACACCTTTGACTTGCAGGTTGTCATGGTTACATGGTTTCATGTTGTGGCGGTCATGTGCTTATGTTAATTTCAGCATTGAGATGTGGGGGTGGAGTGTAGCCTGTTCATCTGGAGATAGCCATTGTGTAGTCAATGAGGCCTCTGGGTGGGAATGGCTTTCTCCTGAGACTTCTGGGAAATCTCACGATATTTCCCAGTTGCTGGGAGTCAGTCTCAGAGACAACGAGCCATGGACAAGACAAGATGGCAGCGTCCCGGGAGCTGGAAGCCACACAGCCTTACCCTGATGGAACCAGATCTCTGAAGCTGGAGAAGCCACGTGGAGACCCCTGCCAGCGCTGGGTTGCTTCTACCACCACTGGATGCTGTTGATGGACCCTGAACCTTGGAAGTGAGGAGCCATGGAGAGACCCCTGCCAGCACCGAGACTCTGCACCCACTAGCCTGTGACTTCATGAGTCGGAAGGAGACATTATAGACTGATATCAGGCATATGGGCTAATATAGGACTTATGACTTTGTACTGGACTTTAATGTCCTATTCCTCTTATATATAAACCGTACCCTTACATCCATATGCATGTTTATTAATTTGTTTCTCTAGTCTACCTGGACTAACAGGACTAATACACATGTCAACTTAAGGAGATATAAAAGGATAGGCATGACCTTCAACCTGTCGGTCAGGTTGCAGCCTGAGAATGCCTTCTTGTGGATGTGGCCTGCTCATAAGGAGGCCCCTGGGAAACTCCTTGTTGGTCTTCCCCTTCCTCCTGGCAAATGCTGGTTGCTTTCAGAGTCCTGTGATGTGTCCACACTGTGGGATCCACAAGACTTTGCACCCACAAACCTGTGACACTGCTTCCTTTTGTCTCATTGCATGGGGCTGCGTGAGTCTGAAGGAGGACTTATGGACCAATAGCAGACTTACGGACTTGAGTTGGACTGAATTTGTCTGTTTCCTTCTTTCTCATTAACGAATTTGGATGAATACATATATTGAATCATCCCATGGTTCAATGACATCCAGCAGAAATGTACATTTACTACCACAGTTTCCAAACATTCTTTTTCTACAGGAGCCCCCATTGACATTATCACCCCTTAATGCACCCCACCACCTCTACATCCACCTCCCCCTCAAAACCTCATTCCACTTGCTGACTTTGTAGCTTCATCAGTCCTGATTTTCATACACCAAAAAGAAAGAAAGAAAGAAAATAAGATATAGACCACAACTTCAAGAGGGGGACCCTGGTGACATAACACTCCTGAGACACCCCTTAATGTGTGCACTCAAAAATCAAGCAAAATAATACAACCCCCCCCCCCAAGAAAACATAAGATGTTGGAAACCAGATCAGGTCCAGCATGCATTATAAGGGGAATCTGCTGACAAATTTTAAGTGTTCGAGTCAGGCTCTGCCTTTCACCTTCTCTACTCAACTCCCCAATGCACTCCACTGAGTGACCTCTTTCCTTCTATCCCTCAGTGTGGAGAGAGGAAATTCACTGGAGGCTGATTTACTGTGTAGTTCTACCCATGGAAGATGGCCTCCCAGTGTCATCCATCATCTTCTGCAGACCAGGTTCTCAGACTTAAAGCTCTGATACTCGTCCCTCCTTTGACTTCAGATTATATGCTTCACAAGCCTTTGGAGGCTGGGGAGAGTGTGCTTCTTCCTTGTGGACTTGGTTGGTATCTCTCTTAGAGAGAAGCCGTTAAGAACCCGCGTGTTATTGTATCTGATAGCCAGGCAGCCTCTAATTTCTTCACCACACCATGCTACAACACCCATGTCTTGTGTGTTCCCTTCCTGGAGGTACTGAGCAAGGCCACGATATCACAGCCAAGTGTTCTTAAGTTAGCTGGGCTGTACGATATGACAAAACAATAACAATGTATAAAGTATTGAGGGTTGGAGGGGAGGAGAGACCAGGGGAAGAGGGGAAGGAATGGAGAAGCCAATACTAGGGGCTTAGGGGAAATAGGTGGACGATTGGAGAACGGTAATGGAGGTGGACATGTGATGGTGCTTGACAAGTATGCTTATTTATATATTGTGAAAAACGATGTATGAGCCCCTAATAAAATGATTGAAAAAAAAAGTTAGCTGGGCTTTAGTGTGCACCCCCAAACCATTCCTGGATCTATGTTTGCTCAGTCTTTCAATTTATTCTTACTTAGGAACTAATCCAAATGTCACATCATTGCATCGTTCATTCTTGGCAGGCAGAATTGTACCACTGCGTCCACCAGCAGCTCCCAAACATCCTATTTCTCCCTGGATACCTTGACATCATCTCCCTTTTATTACACACACACACACACACACACACACACACACACCCCACTGTGCACTCCCTCTTCACACCCAGGTTCTAATTGTTATCTCTATAGGTTCCTCAATCCTGGGTTTCATTTACTGAAAAAGAGAAAATTTTATTTCACTACTTCAAGCGAGTAATCCCCCATTCTCGAGCACCTCTGAAAAACACCCTGATGGAACAGATCAAAGCCAAATACAGCAGAATGCATATCCCGGGTTTGCCAGAATAATCCGTTTTGAAGATAGCATATAGGGCCTTGATATAATTATATCTTATTTGTCCGTCTGCCAACAGTTCCCAAAAAATGGGTACGGCGGTCTTCTGCTTCCTCAGACACCCTGCCTTCTCCGGCTTCCGCCTTCAAGTTCTAGACGTGTCTGAGGTAAATTCCAATTCACCCAGTGGAATTCCCATGTGGAATTTCATTGGTGCTGCCGCTGGTGCCCTTGAAAATCCAGGATTCCGTGTCCTAAGGCACCATGACATCCAACCTGGGTCACCAGGATGCTTTCAGACACTTGAGCCAAAGTGGCCCGTCAGGTGCAGGCCCTCGAAGGCCCTCCCTCCCTAGTGACCCCCAAAGCATTTCCAGTCCTACTTCCCCAGACATGGAAGTCCGTCCCCCTCTATTCCTACCAACAGATATGCCCTTGTGATCCCTGATGAGAGCATCTTAGAACTCCCATATAAGACGATGGAGACATTACAGAAAGCAACGCAAGAAGCTCCATTTTTTTTAAAGGGAAGAAATCAAAAGTGACATGTGACCCAACTCCAAATGGGGCGGGAAACCAGGAGAAACGGGTGGTCAGGAGACAACCATAAAATGTAGGGAACCCTGATAGGGACTGACGGGATGCCGCAAAGTCCAGACGATGTCAAAGAATCCACGAAATTCTTGAGGAAAACACGGGTCAAGCTGGCTTTTTAGGGAGCTAGACTCCAAGGCCATCAACTCCTGTTCTCTCCAACCCGATCCGTGTGAGGACACCGATGAAGGCCTGGCTTACTGGGACTAGGATATTAGAATGATTTGTGTGAAGAGTGCTGTCACCAGGCCTTTCGGATTAGTCTTGTTCCTACACTCTGCTGCTTAGTCAACGTTAAGAATTACTGGATTGTTTGAGGTGTGTTTGCAGGGAATAAACCGAGCCCTCAAAAATGTCTAAGAGCGCTCAGTAATTATTGATTGCACTGCTCATGATGGACCCCCCCAGACATGTTTTCTCCATCTCTGTGTTAGTCCAGGTAGACTAGAGGAACAAATTCAAGGACATGCATATGGATATAAGGAATAGGTTTATATTCAAGAGGAACAGAACATTGAGAAGGCATCCCAGCCCAGTCCAGCTCAAAGTCACAAGTCCGATATTAACCCATATGCCTGAATTCAGTCCATAAAGTCTCCTTCTGACTCATGAAGCCACAGGTCAGTGGGTACAGAGTCCTGGCACCGACAGGGGTCTCCCGATGGCTCCTCACTTCCAGGGCTCAGGGTCCATCAACAGCATCCCGTGGTGGCAGAAGCAACTCATCGCTGGCAGAGGTCTCCATGTGGCTGCCCCAGCCTCAGAGGCCTGGCTCCATCAGGGCAAAGCCATGTGGTTTCTCCACCGGCAATTCCAGACTCCAAGCCACCGCCATTCTGTGTTGCCTGTGATTAATCATCTCAGAAACTAACTCCCAACAACTGGGGAAGATAGCTTCTCATCTTCACGAGGGAAATATCGTGAGAGTTCCCAGGAGTCTCAGGTGAAAGCCATGCCCACACAGAGGCCTCATCGGCTACTCAATGGCTATCTCCAGATTAACAGGCCAGATTCCACCCCTACATTTCAATCATAAAATTAACATAAGTACATGACTGCCACAGTCTCCCCTTCCCTGTGTTGTTCTTGCCCCCTCCCTTTGATAGAGCTGTCCACCTGTCCGAGGGGACCTGGTCAATGTCCGAGATACATGTCAGCCTCCTGGTGTGCCTCCCTCTTCCCCCTGCCTCTAACCATTTGGAACCAGCTGCTGTGAGGCACCTTCGGGCCTAATATGCTTCTAAATACTTACCTGGAGCAGATGGGGTGGGATTCCTTGGCATGGAACCTGTGTTCGTGTCGGCAAGAAACTCCTCAGATGGGCCGTTTTCCGTCTGTGCCACTTCTGCCCAGTGAAAGCCCCGACTCATGCCAGGCTGAGATTTCCCTTCAGCCCTTGAGGCCACACCCACACCACTCAGCACATACAGAGCAGTTCACCAGCAAGTTGTGTCTCGGTTAGCTCAGAGCCAGAGATCGGGTTCTGCTTGGGACATCGGGGAGCTGTGGACTCTGTGGTGGTTAGAGATGATGCCAACGTGATGGTCCCAGTGTGGAGGTGAGGGGTGGAGTTCAAAATGCTCTTTAGGTGGTAGCCTGGTGATGTTTCCTGAAGGATGGTGTCTGTTTACATCACAGGGGGTCACTGGGAACCTACCCACCCCACTCTCCATCCCATGCCTGCCTCTCGACCTCCCTTTTTCTGGGATTCTATACCTCAAAGGGTCTGGCGGTCATGTACTTGATATCAATTTCATGATTGGGAGTGTAGGGGTGGAGTCTAGCCTGCCACTCTGGAGATGGCCAATGAGGCCTCTGTGTGAGCATGACTTTCTCCTGAGAATTCTGGGAAGTCTCGTGGTATTTCCCAATTGGAGAAGAGAGACTTGACTAAGTCTCTTGGAGTCAGTCTACTGACAAGACAAGATGACAGCACGCTGATGGATCTCGAGTCCTGGAATCTGGAGGAGCCAGAGGAGAAGTCACATGGGCTTGCCCTGATGGAACCAGACCCCTGGGCTGGAGAAGCCATAGAGAGACCCCTGCCAGCGCTGAGATGCTTCTACCATCAATGGATACTGCTGATGGACCCTGAGCGCTGGAAATGAGGAGCCACGGGGAGACCCCTGCCAGCGCCGGGATGCTTCTACTGCCGCTGGATACACAAGACTCTGCACCCACTGGCCTGTGATTGTCCTGGTGTCATTGCACGTGCTTCATAAGCCAGAGATTTATAGACTGGTATCGGACATATGGGCTAATGTCGGACTTATGACCTTGGACTGGACTGGGTTGGGATGCTTTCTCAATGTTCCATTCCTCTTGTCTATAAACCTTTCCCTTATATCCATATGTATGACTATGAATTTGTTTCTCTGGTCTACCCGGACTGGCACAAAGGGCATTCTCTTGTGGGCTGCAGACCCTGGGAGCTACAGGAGACCTGCTGTGTTTCCCCTGACCTGGGATGCATGTGACTCAGCACCCACTGGCCTGTGATCTCCCTGCGTCTGCCACGGGCCCGCAGCTACGTAAATTTGTAGAGGACTTTGGCTGACATCAGAAGAGTGGGCTTGAGCGGCACGGGGTTGCGACGATGGCTTGATAGAAAATTCTTGCTTGTGCAAACAGCAGGGTCGCAGGTCGAGCTTCCCGAGAGAACCCAGTCTGACCCGATGTGGTCGTTGTCGTCATTGTTAGGTGCTGTGCAGTCGGATCTGAGCCCGAGTGACCTTACGCACGGCAGAACGAAATACGCCCTTGCTTTGAACCGTGCTCACGATCCTTCCTCTGCCTGGGCCCACTGTTGCAGCTACGGTGTCCTTCCTGCTCCTCGAGGGACTTTCTCTTTCTCGCTGCTCCTCTATTTTATCCAACATGGCGTCCTTCTCCAGGGACTCGTCTCTCCTGGCATTGTGTCCAAAGTTGGTAAGATGGAGCCTCATCATCCTTGCTTCTAAGGAGCACGATGGCCATTTCCTACAAGACGGATTGGTTTGTACTCTTAACAGTTCACAGTACTGTTGTTTTAATAGTCTTCTCCAGCACCGACTCATCTTTTGATAATCGATGCTGTTTTTGTTTTGGTTTTGGTTTGTTTGTTTTTTGGCGGGCATCACTGACCTCTGATGGGAGTGGGAGGCCCAGTCTCGCCCCTGGAGAGCTGCTTCTGGATTTGAACCGCCAAGCCAATGGGTCGCAGTCCCGCACACAACCACCCCACCACCGGGGCTCAGCCCAATTGATGCTCTTTTTATTGCTATCATTTTGTTCTATTTTTACATGGTCTTGTTGGTTTCATTGTTCACGCTTTTCTATGCTGCTATCCTTTAATTAAATAAACAATGTAAAACTGGATAGCCACAGGTAGGAAAATGGAACAAGACTTCGACTTCACATCCTACACAAAAACGAACTAAAAATGATTCAAAGACCTAAAAGTTAAAGGCACAAAGTTCTTGGGGGTGGGGGGGGGGGAAGCAAGGAAAAAACTATGGGGCCACAGTTATTTTTAAAAACCCAGGCTGAGCCCTGGTGGCGCAGCGGTTGTGCGGCCCACAGGGTTTGACGGTTCAAATCCAGCGGCAGCTCTCCAGGAGCAAGGCTGGGCTTCCTACTCCCACCAGGGCAGTGATGCCACCAGAAACAAAAAACAAAACCCAACTCTTTATTAGGAATTAGGGGGTGACATACATTTCAGATAATCTATTTTATATTTAACAACTTAACCTACTTATAAATCCTTCCAATAGCTTGCCCTACCCACTGTGATTTAATCTTCTCACTCATGTAAAATACAATCATCCACGTTAGCACCTGTCTACCCTTACCTATGGCTTCATCTCCCTTTCTCCCCGAGACAGACGACTTTGTAAAAATAAGATTAAAAATATGAGCACAAGTGCATGCACATCAGGAGACGGACTGGATCAAGGAGAGCTCATAAAAGTTCAAAACAGGCTCATCCGCATATTTTACAAATAAAGCAAATATACTATGCAATACATGTTTGGTTTCTTGGTTGCCGCTTCCAAGGAAGATAACACAGTCAGTGTTACCCAGTCAATTCTGACTCATGGTAGCTCTATAGGGCAGGGTAGAACTGCCCCTTTCAGTTATTAAGACTGTAACTCTTTAAGACCACGGAAAGCCTCATCTTTATCCTGAAAAACAGCCGGTGGTTTCTAACTGCTGATCTGGAGTTTAGCAGCTTAACATACCCACTATTCCACTAAGCCTCCTAATATATCTACATCTATATCTATATCTATATAGTATAAATGACTCGACTGAGGCGATTGGCCAGTTTTGCTGGGGAAAAAAATTGGAGAGGGTATATCTGGCAAGGGTCTGAGCTCTAAAAGGTATAGAAAACACTCCTGAGGAAATAGTGTGGGGCCACTTCTGACCTCTGCCAGCTGCACCAGAGGGAAGAGAATTCAAATCCACATCTGCCCCAATCCACCTCCTCTGAGACAGAGGTCCACCACCCCTCCACCCTGCTTTACCAACCGCCCCTCGCACAGTATTCTTCGGTCCTGCTGGGCTTCAACAATCCTTTGTCATGGCCACACCGAGCTCACAAACAATACTCACGATTATGGAGGTTTGTTAGAGGAACCAACAGACTACACATCAGGATTGGATGCATAAGGATACAGTTCTCTGGAATGTAGTGTCTGTTCTCACCCGTGCATGTCTTACTCTAGTCTGTGACTTCTCTCTCACACACAAAGCCTCCTGACCCTGACCTTGCACAGACAAGTATCACAAAGCTTGTGTCTATAAATGTCCAAAGGGTACCTTTGAACTGTAAGTCCGTTTCCTACCTGAAGGCACGTGTGTCATGGCTGTTTCCTGCAGAGATCTCGAAGGCACTCTGCGTCCTGCTTTACTTTCCTGGCTGTTATGGAATTCTCTCTTCTTGCTTCTG
>PVJH01042834.1:0-14030 GCA_004026705.1 Nesogale talazaci | reverse complement strand
TCGCATTCAGTCCTTCTATAAATTCCTAGTACATGGCTACTGCCTGTCCCAGAGAGTACTGGTTCACTTCTGACTCCCCTCTCAGAACGTTCAAGAGGTGAGAAATCACGCCAGCTGTGACGCCCTTATGTCCTCTGCTGGATCAGTCACTCGGGTCAGGAGTTTGGGTTGTCTGTTTCTTAAGTTTCCATTGTGAGCTCGATGGAGGCTTACATTTCAGACCATCAATCTGTCATTGAAAAGGTACACTACGTATCAAACCTCTCAATGGCCATCCCTGTCCACCCCCTTTTGATTTCTCTTCTTCCTCAGCCACATTCACACCCGGCTGCAAGTAGTCTCTTCTCGAAACCATCTCTTGCTCAAACCCTGAGGTACCAAGACACACTCGTCAGACAGTGATCGTCTATAGTATGCTTTCCCTGCTTCATTCTAGAAAGTCTTTACCAAAGGTATCAGGGCATCAAAACAGGCACAGCTCAGCAGAAGAACCTTCCCCGCACGTAAGACCCCATCTCTTCCTATAGATGACCAAGCACCAGGGACAGTGTCAGAGGGCCACCCCCTGCTGTAACACGGATGGGTCCTGCAAATGCCACGCAGTGAAGCCAGTCCGTCACAAAGGACAGAGGCTGACTCTATGACCTCACTGAGAGAAAGTACTTAGAGCAACAAGTGAATCAAGACCATCATTCATTGGTGGTCACCAGCAAGGGGGAGGGGGGCAGGGGAGAAGGAGTCACTGCTGGGGAGGCCACCAAGCTTCGGTTATGGGTGATTTTGAAGATCTGGAAATGGACAGTAGCCATGGCAGCACAGCAGGGTGGGCACACGCTTGCACTCTCGCTGAATGACCTCGGTACAAACTGCTAAGCCTGGAGGATGCTTGGCAGCCCAAAGGCCGGGTTAACTCAGTCCGTCTCGTGAGCACAGATCCAGATGGCTCACTGGCAGACATGAGCAAATGTAGAGAAATCCGTGATAATTCAGGGTCCTGAGACGGGCGACCGGAGAGGATTTCCATTTGGAAGGGCACTCGGCTTAATGGCAGTGGAGAATCAGGGGGGGAAAGCAGCGATCCTGGCAGCACAGGGAGGAGAATGGAGTCCGTGCCATGGAACTGGACGTGTGTGGAGGCTGAGTTGGCAGATTGATGCTTATAGTGTCATCACGTAAATGATTTTTTTAAGTTGAACTATCCGAAGGTTTATTAGCAATCACTGTAAAGATACTTACGGGGGGGGGGGGGGGGGTAAGACAGGAGCAGAGGCTGGCATCTAGGGAGACAACCCAACATAGGCAGATCTCATGAGACTCATTCCCGAGCTTGAACCCACAGGCACAAGTCCCGTTTGAATGCAGCTCGGGACAGCCACCCTGTGCCAAGCTGGAACGGGAGCGGAGGGCAACGGGGCGGGAGGGGCTGCCTGCCATCACTGCCCCAGATACTTACCCCTTTCATCTGTGGAGACAGCTCCTCTGGTTCAGCTTGGCAAGTCAGCTCCATTCATTCAGGAGCACGACATGAGGGGAAATGCCCACAGCCCCAGCTCCTCAGCCTCGCTAAACAGAGCCTCTCAGAGGGGGGTGGGGGTGGGAGGGGCCTGTGCGGTCAATAGAGTCCCCTGGGGTGTGCCCTTCCGGGGCTCAGAGCCACCTGGGGTGACAGACAGAATGATGGGGGTCAAGGCATCATCCTTACCACCGACGCACCTCTGTGCGAGAACTCGCCTTGAATTGGCAGCCGGGTGAGTTCCTGTCAGCCCAGAGGCGACTGCTGATGCTGCTTGAAGGCAGACTGCTCACCACAGCTAAGCTGACCCAGCTCACTGCCACGGACCCAGCCTGGAGGGTGCAGAGCCATGTGGGACCAAGATGGGTGGAAACATGGCAGGCCACTGACAGCTCTCAGGGCCGGAGACCCACTTAAGACCACCCCTAGAGGCAGTCACAGAGTCCCAGCAAGGAAGGTGGCACAAAGCCCGGGGGGAGGGGGGAAGCGCCCACTGTCTTATCTTAAAGAAATCCCCAAAGGGGCATCATCAGGCTGACATAAAATCGAAAGGCCACAGACTGGCAGTTGGCAGTGCATTGCTGACCCAGCAGCACCAGCACACGAACATCAGTGGCAGCGATGGAGTCGCCTGCATCCACCACCACCATCTGTCTAATCGTGACAAGGACAGTAACAGAGCTCACGTTAATGAACTCTGCGGGACCACTTGGTGCCAGGGGCGTGGTCGAAGACACACTCACAGTTCACCACCCCTCATCGACTTAAACAGAAAACCACTGTAGACAAGTCAGTGCCGTGCCCCGGGTCCCCGTCTGATACGAGCTGGCTCTGGGTTAAAACCCTCCCCGCCATGCCCCTCCACCACTACCACCTCCCCTCCAGTCTGACACTCCTGACATCTTGCCTGCACCCTCCTCGAGAGCCTGTGCCCTCAGACCTGGGCAGAACGGGCCCTGCCAGGGCAGCTGAAGATTTGGGCCCTCTAGCTATTGGTTCAAGAAAATTGAAGCCATGTCAAAAACACAATACACCTACAACTGGGTGAGCCAGTTCTTGCTCTAGAGGTCTTTCCATGTACATATTTAAAAGAACATCTTCAATATTTAACATTGGACGTTATGCAGAATCTCACGTGAGGGGACATCAACAGTCCTTCTCCAAAACCTAGGTCAGTGATTGCCTCCCTGACAAATGGTGCAGTATTGGACTCAGAACCCAGGCCCTGCAGATCCCAGAGCCAGACTCGACAGTGTGGAGCCGCGTGGAATCTGACAAAAGCCAGGCCTCAAGTCAGTTCCAAGAATTGAACCTGAACTCTTCAAGGGGACCCTGAGGCCAAGATGCCTCCTAGGAATGACCTGGATGATTCTGATGCCAATGGGGGCCAGACACTGGCAGGCTTGCCCTTGGGAAACTGGGCACGAGCTGGAGTTTCAGCCATTCTGTGTGACCATCTCAATGGACCTTATCTGGATGGACTCCCTTCAGGATTCCACTGTCCTCCATCAAAGAAATTCTACACACCCCCGCAGTGACTCACACTGGCCTGTGGCAGCTTTGTGAAGCTCCTAAGTCCCTAATGGGCTGGTAATTGTTTTTATAGCTTTCTGATAACGTGTGAAGGGCTCTGGGGCACTTTCTATTGCTTCCTGGTGGCCCCGGAAGCCTTGGAATCAAGGCCTGGTAAAAAGAGCCTGGTCCATCTTTGCCAGCCCCAAGGCCCATGCCCAATACCCAGGCGAGGCTGAGTCACCAGCGCATGGAGACAGTTGTTTAAAGTGCTTGGGGCCAAACAAATCATAAAAGAAATCCCCCTCTATGTACTGAGCTAGCTGACAAAATTATCATCGCAGGTATGGTGAAGGTTTACCTAGCTTCTGTATTTGTTTTAAGCAACACACACACACACACAGATTATTCTTTAGGTGTGGCTTCAACAGCTTACCTATGTATGTGTATTTTGTAAAGGAATATTTTGATTCATTTTATGAGTACTTGAGTGTATAGTTTTTCTTTCATTTCTCATTTTTTATCATTTACTTGTTTTTACTGTTGAGAACATACAAGCAACAATTGAGATATACAAGCAAAAAGAGGAGTGCACATTTCTGCATTCAGTTTCCACCTTAGTCTTTTGAGTTGTGCTGCCTCCACTAACATAAATCCACTGCCCCTTAAAATTCCTTCTGATCTTTCAAGCAGCTACTGTCCATTTGTGTCCATAGGGATAGATCTTAAAAGAGTGTGATACTCAAGACATTCTTTAGTTGTGAAGCTAAATCCTAGGTTCCCAAACTTATTTGACCTATTTCCCCCTTCTTAGGGGTAAAAAAAAAACAAGGACTCAGCACACACACCTCTAGCAATTCAAAACTTTTGTACTATAGCCCACAATCCAGGATAGAGTACAAATATGTGCTTTTACAGGCTCCGTAAATCATGTCAGGGTGCAGTATTGCCCACTTTGAGAAACACTGAGCTATTGTTGTGTTTTAAGATGACTTCAGGAGATACATTTGGTATAAGATTTAAATATTATCTTATATCAATAGCTGAAGGGGTTCCGTGACTCGAGAAATGCTGGGTCTCATAAGATATTTCCATTCTGTTCTGCATTCCACCACCCCCCCACCCCCCGCTTTTGATCAGGATCCTTCTAAAGTCTCTTTGCTCAAAACATTGAATAGTGGTACCTAGACACTAGTTCTTCTAGTCTTGCGGCAAAGGAGGCCGCTGTTCAGAGTGCTCATTTCCTCCAAGCTCCCTGTCTCCTCCTGCTCCTGACTCTCCTCCTTCCTCTACTGTCCTCTGTGGATGGGGAGCAACCGTGTGCCTTCAAGAGTCACTCAAAAGCTTTACGATACAAAGCACTATGGCAAGAATGAGGAGGTAGAAAGGGAGTACGACAAAACAAATTACTAGACCACTTAAGGGGGATGGGCCATAAAATCAAGACCCTTCCACAAATATTAAAAGAGAATCAGGTGTCTGGCTGTGCCTCGGCAGCTTATTTGGTTTTGATCATTTATTAGGGAGAATTTTTTCAACTTTAGATTGTTGTGGTAAAGTACTACTATCTGGTAAGACTGCTTCGTCCACAGTCTTCGTAAATCCCACAGAAAACTGGGTGGGTGCATGCAAATGGAGGGTGGGGAACTCGAGGGTAGGGATTGGCCAGCTGCACCCTGCTCCACTGGGTAGAAGCTGAGCCATTTGCAGAAGCAGAAGCAGAACCTCTTGCCACCACCCAGGAGGAGGAGCCTGAGAGCAGCGTGGCTGTGGAGAACAGTAGCTCACCTGGCAGCACCAGCAGTGGCAGGCAGCAGCACTGAGATCATAAGGCGGAGCAGTGGGCTTCCCAGGTCCCAGACAAGTCAAGCGGAGTGCTGCCAGGCAGGAGGGCGGCTTGCAGAAGAGGTGCCCTTTAGGCATTGATCGTTAGAAACCAAGGGTCTGATGACTCCGAGGCCAAGGACCACAATGAGATGTGACTCTTGTACATGGCAGGCACTCAGTAAGGACATCGGAATGGGCCTGAAGATGACACAGCGAGAGGCCCACACCTGAGACATCGCCGGGCAAGGGAGTCGGGATTAGTCCTCCTTCCCAGCCTCCGGAGCAGCCCTGGGGGCACAGGGCTTAAGTGCTTAGCTGTGAACTGAGAGGCCGGTGGTTCTAGCCCTGCTTCATGAGTGGAAGAGGAGGCATCCTGTTTCCATATAGCTTGAAGCTTTGCGGCAGTTCTAGTCTGTCCTACAGGGGAATGTCACAGTCCATAATAGCACTGACTCCGCTCTCCGACAGAAGTCTCACATCTACATCTCTGCTCCCCCCACCCAGCCCTCGATCCATCCTCTGTGAGGGACACTCAGAACCCTTGCCTCATCGCCAGGAGGGAGTCTGCTGAAGAATAAGCCCCGCAGCAGTATTTCCCTGAGAAAATACTAAAGAAGTGCATCTCTTAAGTAGATGACTTAAACCAAGGAATACTCATTCGTTCCAGCTGCTTTCTTCAGTCCCCAAATGACTTGGGGGCTCCTTCTCTGGCCAGACACAACGCAGGCCACCTGCAAACACTCAAGATTATGTCATTACCTAGCATGGAAATCGCGCCAGATCAACAGTGGCCCTTCAGGACAGGACAGAAGTGCTCCCCGTGAGTTTCCAAGATTGTAACCCTATGGAATTAGACTCCGTTTTCCTTCCTCAGAGCAGCTAGTGGTTTCAAACTGCCAACCCTGTTGCTCTCCACCCATATGCGCGACCACTACCCCACCGGGGCCCCTCCCTGGGCCCTACAAAGGTTTTACTAAATTCCTATGTGGTCTCTCTCCCTACTCACACATACTCGCAACATGCAGGTGCTAAGATTACACATCAATCGTGTCACCCGTGTGAAATTAACAACAGCCACTTGATTTCCCAGTGATGCTAACAAGGTCACCAAATGTTTTAAATAGTCTCCTTTACTGGTCTGTCGGTGGGACTCTGGGTAGTTCTCAACCTTTCTTAATGTCGCCACCCCTTCATACAGTTCCTCACATTATGGTGACCCCCAACCATAAAATTATTTTCATTGCTACTTCATCACTGCAATTTTGCTACTGTTAAGAATCAGGTGACCCTGGTGAAAGGGTCATTCAACCCCCAAAGGGTCCCAACCCACAGGTTGGGAACCACTGCTAGCTGGGCATGGACTCGAAACTGTTCAGCACTTGCACAAAATTCTCCCGACACCTTTATCCCCACTTCTCTAAATTACCTTTGAAACAATTCTGTTTTGCTGAATTGCTAATGCTTTTCACACATTGCCCCAACTGTAAAATATATCCTATTAGTTATTACCAACAGAAATTGGTATAATATACAGAGGACACCCCAAGCCTGTTTTTCCCAAGTCTCATTGAGACTCTGTGAAACACACTTGTTGGGGGGAAGGGGAGAGACCCTCTTAAAGAATCTGTCTTTCAGAAAGCAAGATACCTGTGACCCAACCATCTTCTTTTCAGATTCAGAGTTCTCCAGATAGTTAGCTGGGTAGCAAAGAGCTAAAGCACATTGTCTCCTGCTGTGCATTTTGAGCTGTTTCTTTAAGGGGCAGCCACGGCAGAGCAAGCTGATCACTGGATTTTGCATCTCACCTGACAAGCAGGTCGGAGGGGAAAGCACGTGCTAAACCGCTCCCGATTCAGTCGGGCAGTTCCTGACTGAGGCTGCTGGCTGTCGGCTCCAAGCCATGCGAAGTTGCACTGAACATTAACTGTGGGACCTAGACCCCAGCAGGTGATTTAAACATGCCTGATCACACCAGCTACTTTTGTCTCTCTATACATTTATAGACATTTGTGCATGTGTGGCGGTGATGTATTCGTGATGTCAATTTCATGATTGAAATGTCAGGGTGGAGTCTAGTCTGTTCATCTGGAGATAGCCAATGAGTAGCCAATGAGGCCTCTGTGTGGGCATGGCTTTCTCCTGAGACTTCTGGGAAGTCTCGTGGTATTTCCCAGTTGGAGAAGAAGGACTTGATTCACTTCCTGAGAAAGGAACTACTGACAGGATGAGATGACAGCATGCTGATCGATCCTGATTCCTGAAAAATGGAGGAGCTGGAGGAGTGGCCACATGGGCTTGCCCTGATGGAGCCAAACCTCTGGGGCCAGAGAAGCCACGTGGAGACTCCTGCCAGTGCTGAGATGCTTCTACTGCCACCAGACACACAAGACTCTGTGCCCACTGACCTGTGATTGTCCTGGTGTCATTGCATGTGCTTCGTGAGTTGGAAGGAGACTTTATAAACTGGTATCAGACATATGGGCTAATATCGGACTTATGATCTTGGACTGGACTGGATTGGGATGCTTTCTCAATGTTCTATTTCTCTTGTATCTAAATCTTTCCCTTATATCCATATGCATGCATATGAATTTGTTTCTCTAGTCCACCCAGACTAATACAGCATGCATAGAAACACCTATACCCACATGTGTGTATATGTATACTCACACACACACATAGTCACATGAACATATGTACATACGGATGGAAGGCTTCAAAAAATTCCATAATCTTGTCATTTGGTTTTCCCTTTGAAGTCCTCCCATCTACACACACATATGAACACGTACAGACACGCTTCTCTCTCTCTCTCTCTCTCTCTCTCTCTCTCTCTCTCTCTCTCTCTCTGCTCCTGCGGGGTCTCTCACAGGGAAGGTCTGCAGGGTCTCACACAGGGAAGCTTGCATGTAGCCAGTCCAGCGGCACCTTGTTCCCAATGGCCTGCCCTCCCTTCATGTCTGTGTATCACACAGTGATATTTTTTGTTTCATGAATTTTTTTTCTTCATTTTATTGAAGGCTCTTACAACTCTCGTTGCAAACCATACATCAATTGTATCTGACATATCTGTACATACACTCCACCGTTCTTTTCTAGACATTTACTTTCCGTCGAGCATGGTGGTATTTTTCACAATGTTTCAAACTTTCCCGTAATGCTCTTACACACATACGAGGCTACAAGATAGGTAAACCTAACTGTTTTACTTGCTAGGAAACAAACAAGTGTGCCTCACTCCAGGCTCCATTGGCCCAGCAGCGATGATGGTTCCTCGGTCTTGGTGTCTCCGAGGCAGGAGGTCGGTGTGGAACAAGGGACTTCCCTTAGTTCATGGGGAAACTCCATTCTCTTTCAATCCCATTATCCACGAACTTCTGAAGGCCCCTCGAACATATAGAGGCAATATACACGTGTGCGTGCATCCTGCCTCTGCATAAAGAGAGCAAATGACTGAGTACAGAGGGACTGCTCAAAACCCATGCCAGACCCTCAGAGAAACCTGCCAAGAGGTGACATCCAAGAAAACCCTGCTCTGCACACGGTGCCTCTGTGAGCACGAGGAGTCATTTCAAAGGCAACTGACGACACCCACGAGACAGGCGCCCCACCGAGATGACTACGTCCTCCAGGGCCCATGTTTTGGACACCAGTTACAAACTTACCAGGACATCAATCAGTCATTACCATGGTACAAAGCTCACATGCTGGCAATGGCTCTCGGGCAGTACCTTTCAATAAGTACCACCTCGAGAAGCACAGGAGCAAAATTCCAAAGAAGGAACAAGCCCCAACCCACACCACTGCCATGGCACCCATTCCAGCGCACAGGGACCCATGGCCCAGTCGACGCAGAGCACCACAGGGGCCCGTGTTTCTGAACTCGCTCCCAGGGTTCTCTTGTATTTGGTCACAGCATTGTTTTGTTGTTGTTGTTGTTGTTATTGCTGTTTTGTGGGGGTTTTTTTGTTTTTTGGGGGGCGTCACTACCCTTTGGTGGTGGGAGTAGGAGGCCCAGCCTTGCTCCTGGAGAGCTGCTGCTGGATTAAACCTTCAACCCAGTGTGGGCCGCAGTCCCGCATACAACCACTACGCCCTCGGGGCTCAGCCCCGGTCACAGCATTGTGGGGAGGCCATGACTGAGTGAGATATTCTGCACTCTCTGAAAAGTAGGCTCTCACGGAGTATGACCGACCAACAGGGTAGTGTCTTCGCGTCGGAATCAACTCAGGGGCAGAGCGTGAGGGATGTGTTAAGTCTTCCCCAAGCCCTTTCTCCTATTCATGTCTTGAGGGGGTGAGAAGTGAAGTGGATGACATCAGGGGAGGAACTCCTCACTGCCATCAATCAAGTTGATCGACCCAATAGGGCAGGGTAGACCCGCCCCTGTGAAATTTCCACAACTGTAACTGTCGGGGCGGGGGGGGGGGGGGCGGGCAGGGCTCTTTTTAATCCATTGATTGGCAGCTCATACAGCTTTTACCTCAATTCATCCATCCATCCACTGTACCAAGCACATTTGTGTACCTATGTTGCCATCATCATCTTCAAAACATTTTTTTCTACTTGATATCAGCCCTTGATTTCAGCTCTTTTTCCCTCCTCCCCACCCCTCCCTCCCTCATGAATACGGGATAATTTATTACTTTTTTCATGTCTTACACTGACTGCTGTCTCCCTTCACCCACTCTTCTGTTGTCCATCCCCCTGGTAGGCAGTTAGATGTAGATCAATGTGATCGGTTTCCCCTCCTCCCACACCTTCCCCCCGCCCCCTAATTGATAACAGGAGTCAAAAGCCCAGCCTCTCTCCCCCGAGGAAAGGCCGGTGTTTTCACACAGCTAACTCTGAGGATCGCAGCCCAATGCCCGACCACTACCCACACGGACTCGGGAGGAAGGAAAGCTCCTGCTTGAGGAGCAGACGCCTTAGCAGTGGTGTCATCCGCTGGCAGTGAAGAGAATCGGGCATGGCTGACCCTCAAGCAGCCTGGACTCCAGGACCTGCTAGACACCTGGACCGTCTGTAGGTTTGCCACCTAGGAGCTGTAACCAGTTAATAGGAAACAGATTGTAAAGGAGTAGGTTATCTGCCTGACCCACAGAACTCATATTTACCTGGAGAACAAAACTCCGGGCAAAAATAGGCCACAGACTCGATGGAGTGTAACCAGGAGGAGATTAGAAAGAAGGAAAGAAAATCTGGCACTGGAAGGCGCCTGGCACATGGGAAGGCCTGGAGATTTCAAACTCCCATCCAACCCAGGCCAGGCTGCAGCCAGCCAGCCACCCAGGGCCTCTGCAGGAAGACAGCATCCTTTCCTGGTCGGGGAGATGGGCTCCAGGGGGGGCAACCGTGAGTCTCGCTAAGGGAAGGGAAATCGTAGTGTAACTCACTGCACAGCCATGTCACAGGAGTGAAGGGGCACGGCCAGGGAACTCAGAAAGGCCTCGGAGACATCCGTCTGGCAGGATGGAGTGCAGAGGCCAAGCAGGGCCAGCGGCCTCCTGTCAGCAGGAAGTCCAGGGTCAAGGCCTGGAGTCAGAGAAAGCAGAGCAGGGGGCCAGCTAGAGGAGAAAGAATGACTCTGAGGGCAGGGGATGCAGTCACGTGGGTGGGCATGTATGGGGTCCACCACTGAGGGGACAACAGAGGACCCCACCGAGCCCAAATGTGACAGGCACAGGGGCTAGCAACGCCTCTGCCAAGGTCTCGGGTGTCTAGGCACCCACTGTGCTCACAAGGTCCTCACTGGAGCACTGTTGGCAGAAACTGAGAAACCAAGAAATCAAGCCCACTGTCACCAGTCGATGCCATTCCTGAGACTGTCGCTCTTTGTGGGAATAGAAAGTCCTGTCTTTGTCCTGTGGAGCGGCTGGTGATTTTGAACTGGTCGCTGGTGGCCCCAGGCAGGACCAGGGCACCAGCAGCGCTCCCAGTCGGCCCAGGAGAGGCAAAGGGGTGCTCGGCTCTTTCCTGAAGGAAGAGCCTAGTTCCGTCAGAAATCCCAAGTTTCCGGTGAGTTGAGAAGCAGTGAAGACCACGGTACGCATTTCAGAGCAGCACAAACCGCTGGGCTGCTAACCTAAAGGTTCATGGTTCAAGTCCAGCAGAGGCACCTCAGGTGAAAAAAGGCCCGGCAAGCTGCTTCCAGGGAACCATCAGCCTGTGTTGCCACGGCAGGGCACAGTTCTACCCGGCACATGTCGGGTCACTGTGAACCAAATCAACTCCAGAGACAGCCGGGTTGGTCTTGGGGTTGTAGAAGCCCACGCTGGCATCTAGACAGAGCATGGATGTGGGTGAGCGCCATGGCAGAAGAGGCAAAACAAGGAAGACTCAGACTCACCAAAGCAGCACAAATTGAACCAAAGCAGAAACAAGCTCCAGAGAAAGCAGCCTGGAGCTGAGCACGAAACAAGCTAAAGAAGACACACAGACGTGAGGGGGAGAGGGAGGGGGGCGGGGGGGTAGGACACGCAGGGCTATAGGGCTACAGTTCCACCTTGCGAATGCAGAAGCCCAGACTTCCCTGCAGTGTCTCTAGAAGGAGACACTGGACAGGATCGGTGACTTCCCCCAAAAGTCCCGAACTGCCACCACAGACATGCACGCCACCTCCATCATTACCCTGGTCTCTGGCACAGGACTCCTTCTCAGAGAAGCAGCCCATGGCCTGAGGATCCTTCTTAACACAGCGACCTGGGGAACAGCCCCTCTGAACTGTAGGCCACAGGCAGCCCATACTCTTAGACATTCTTGAACTAGAAGGTGCCTCTTGAGAAATCCACCACCATCTTATCGTTTGCTTATTTGTTTATTGTGGTCAATCTCACAT
Source organism: Nesogale talazaci (assembly GCA_004026705.1). Lineage (NCBI taxonomy): Eukaryota > Metazoa > Chordata > Mammalia > Afrosoricida > Tenrecidae > Nesogale > Nesogale talazaci. The sequence continues at coordinate 2,340 of PVJH01042834.1, read as the reverse complement.
CACAAAACATTTACCATTTCAACATTCTTCACTCAGTGAGATCAATAACGTTCCTCATGTTGTTCAACCATCACTATCTGTTTCAGAGTTTTTCTATCACCCTGAGCACAGAAGTTCAGGCTAAACTGTGTGACCACCCCCCTTCCTCCACCCACCCAGGTGCCCCTGACAACAACTAATACACCTGGACCCTACAGCTGCCTAGTTCCCAGATGCCATGTAAATGAAAGCATACAGTACTTATTCTCAATATTTGTCATTAACAGCAAACTTATTTCACTTGGTATAATATCAGTACCGTTTTAAATTCATCTCTTTGACTATAATAATTGACACAAATATTGTTTAAACTTTCAAAATATAAAGAATGAATATTCCCTACTTCATTCTATGATGCACACATAAGCCTGATAATTGGACCAGACAAACACATCACAAAGAAAGATCTACAGGTTAACATATCTTACTACTATGGATGCAGAAATACTTAAGAAAATACTAGAAAATAAAATCCAACAGTATATTAAAAGAGCAACAGGGATTTACTTCATGAATGGTTTAACATCAGAAAACCAATCAAAGTACTTCCCTACAAACCACGTGATCTCCACTATGGTTGCAGAAAAAGTACTTGATAAAATTCAGCACTCTTGCAAAGGGCATTTATCAAGGTCTATATACATATACAAATATACTATATATTGTGTATCAAAATATACAAATATATTTATATATAATGATAGTAAAATAGATCTGTGTACATATTTATATGTTAGATATTAAGGTAACAGACTGTTCTATTCAAGTACTCCATCAATGCAAGAACACTTTGTTCTCTAACTCCTTCTCAAGGGAATAGACAACAAAAAAGTAGGTGAAGGGATACATCAGTCAATATAAGATGTGAAAAAAAATTATAAAGTATCAAGGGATGATGAGGGAGGAGGTGAAGGGAGGGGGAAAAATGAGGAGTTGATACCAAAGGCTCAAGTAGAAAGAAAATGTTTTGAAAATGATGATGGCAACAAGTGCACAAATGTGCTTGACACAATGGATGGATGGATTTAAAAGCTGTAGAAGCCCCCAATAAAATGATTTAAAAAAAACCCTCAGCACTCTTTCTTTTTGAAAACCCCCAAAAAAGATGAAACTGAAAGGAAATTTCTATATATGTTTAATGACAAATATAAAAATCAACAGACCACATTATACTTCATGGAGAAAGTTGGAGACGAGGATGCCGACTCTGATCACTTGTGTGTACACCAAAATCCCACCAGCAAACTCTAGAAGAATTTTGCACAGTTGGTTGATAGAGGATCAACAAACAACAATCAGGTGGGCCTCTATTTCTAGACTCCAGCAATGAGAAATCTGAACAGGAAACTAGGGAGACAATTCCATTTACAATAACATCCAAAAGAAGAAAATACCTAGGAATAAATCTAACCATAGATGTGAAGGGATTATGCAATGAAAATTATAAAGCACTGTTGAAAGAGATTTGAAAAGACTTACATAAATGGAAAGATGTTCCACATTCAAGGATTGAAAGCGTTTAGATGGGCTAGATGTTAGTACTACACAGAGTGTGGTAGTCACCTAATCTGGTGTCAGTTTGAGGATTAGGAGTATAGGGGTGGTGTCTAGTCTGTCACTTTGGAGATAGGCAACTAGACCTCTGTGTAGGCATAGTCTTCTCCTGAGGATTCTGGGAAATCCAGTACTTTTTTCTTAGAGACAGGAGACACTCTCTCTCTGAGTTTACTTCCTTTAAGACTTTCCACTGACAATGCTCGCTGCCTGAGAGTCTCTACTGACAAGGCTGGCTCCCTAAGAGACATCCCTGAGGAGAAGTCAAGTGGACCTACCCTGATGCAACAAGAAAACTGACCTAAAGACACAATGTGGAGACCCCCGCCAGCACTGAGATGCTTACAACACCACGGGATCCACAGACTCTCTACCCACTGGCCTGTGATTGCCCTTTACATGTGTCTCATGAGTCTGAAGAGGACTTTAGGGATTGGTATCGGACATAGGGGCAAATATCGGACTTATGACCTTGGACTGGACTGGGTTGGGATGTTTCCTTAATGTACAATTACCCTTTGTATAAATCTCTCCCTTAAATACATAGGAGTGCCTCCATGAATTTGTTTCTTTAGTCTACCCAGACTAGCATACAGCACAAGCTGAAGATTCCATATAATCCCAACAAAATTCCAACAGCCTTCTTTACAGAAATGAAAAAAAAAAAGTCCTTAACTTGATATGGAAGGCCAAGAGGTCCCAACTGGCTAGCACAACAACAGACAAGAACCATGTAGCAGGACACAC
>PVJH01042833.1:0-14024 GCA_004026705.1 Nesogale talazaci | reverse complement strand
TGAACCTGGTCAAGTAGAAAGTAAGTGTTTTGAGAATGGTGACGGCAACACATGCGCTCGGCACGATGGATGGCTATATGGATTGTGATAAGAGTTGTACGAGCTCCGATAAAACAATTTTTTAAAAAGACTGATCCTGGAAAGCCCCCACTGAGTGGTGAGGGGTCAGGACTCACCGGGTGGCAGTGGGTTTGCTGGAAATTGGTCTCCTTCTGGTTCCGGCCAAATTTCAAATCCAAGCACCAAGATAGATTTAATGGTGTAGAATGTTTAAACAGTTGAGTGTTTTCTTAAAAAAAGGAAAGTAGCAAAATAAAAATTATCAGACCAAGTGTGCCCTCCCCCACCCCCCTTTGCTACAAAAAGAACTTAGACCGATCAAAACAAGACCCCGAAAGAAAAACTGCCAAAGGCCATAAACCTTCGATTCACAAAAGGGAAAATAACCAGAGCTAATATTCAGCAGGGAGGGAAAAAAATGGTGTTCCGCTTAATTAGAACTCAAACACACGGATCTACTCAAATAATAAGAACATCACTTCTTCCCAATGACCCAAGAAGCGTTGAGGACTCCGTGAAGGCAACAAGCCCCCGCGAGACGACGCAGGGACCGCATGCCCAGTTAGTGGCCCACACCGTTGCAATGGTTCTCAACCTGTGGGTCGCGACCCCCTTGGGGGGCAGGGGGGAGAGTCGAACGACCCTTTCCCAGGGGTCGCCCGATGCCTAACAGTAGGGAAACGACAGTGATGCAGCCGCCATGAAAATAATGTCATAGTTAAAAAATAACAATGTCATGGTTGAGGGGGGCCCCCACCACAGGAGAGAGGCGGCATTAGGAAGGTGGCGAGCCCCCGCTTGAGCCCACAAAGCAACGCGGTCGGTAGTCTGAAGAACGCGACGAAGCGTCACTCTCCTTCTCACCATCTGTCCTCAGAAAGGGCGTCGTGCTGCTAAAGCGGCCAGTCCGGGAAAAAGAGGACGGTTCCCCGGGGGATGGCCGGGCCCGGCTGCAGCCCGGGCATCAGCAGCGTGAGGGAGGTGCCGGGCCGGGCAGCGTGCCTTCTCCTGGACTTCGCTGGGAACCGTCTTGATGGCAGGTGACAGCAGCATGCTGAGAGGACAAGCGCCCTGGGAGTGAAACATGGAAAAGATCCTCACCAGTGGGACATTTATGACGGAACCGTAATAGGCGGTATATGGTACAAGGGAAGTCATAACAGACTCCGGCATCAGGCACACTTCAGCACGGCCGTTCTCCACCCTCCTCATGCCGCCACCCTCAATACGGCTCCTCATGGGGTGGCGACCCCCCCCCAACCATAACATTATGTTTGTTGCTACCCTTCATCACAGTCATTTTGCTACTCAGGTGAATCCGGCAAACCCCCAAAAGGGTCTCGACCCACAGATTGAGAACCGCTGCTTTAGAATGCATTTCAGGATTGCTCGTGCTATGAGTTGGGCTACTAACTCGACGGTCAGCAGTTCAAAGCCACGGATGATTCAAGAAGAACAAGGAGGATTGCCAGGCTGGGCACCACCCAGGCCACTTCCACTCTGTGCTATAGCACAGCTGTCGGGCAGGCTTGACCAGCTGGCAGTGACTAGTCTCAAAGCGGCGGTTCTCTGGAGAGAATTATTGGAAGGGAGGGAGGGAGGGCTTGGGTTGTTTTCGTTAATAAAAACCAGCATCTGGGCCTCTCCAAGTCCAAAACATCACTGATTTTTCTCACTTCCTGTACAATTCTGGGGAAGAGACTGGTGGCTGGGTCAGCAGGTTCTGCTTAACCGCTGAAGGGTGTGGGCCTCCTTCCTGGGCCAGTCTCTCCGACTGTGAGTGACGAATGGAATCTCCCAGTGGACAGCAGGGCGGACAGCTGCCCACATGCTTGAAATAGCTCAGGAAAACAGCCAACGGCAGGTCCCAGCAAGTGGAAGGACACTTGTTCATAATCGCTCTGGTACTAGTGCCCTTTCCCCAATTATTTCTAGCAAGGTTGCAGGGAGGAGATGAGCCAGTCAGGGTGCAGCATAGCGCCGATGGAACATACAACTTTCTACTTGCTCCCCTCACCCCCACCAATATCATCACCCCAATTCTATGTTACAAATCTGGGTAGATCTGAGCATGTACACTGGTACAGATAGGAACTGGAAAGACAGGGAGTCCAGGACAGATGAACCCTGCAGGACCAAAAAATGAGAATAGCAATACTAGGAGGAGAAGGGGAAGGTTCAGTAGAAGGGGGAAACCAATCACAGGGACCGACATATAACCTCCTCTCTGCGGGACGGACAACAGAAAAGTGAGTGAAGGGAGACATCGGACAGTGTAAGGTATGAAAAAGCTATAATAATTTATAATTGATCAAGGGAGGGAGGATGGGTGGGGGGAACATGAGGCGCTGATACCAAGGGCTCAAGTAGAAAGAGAATGTTTTGAAAATGATGATGGCAACACATGTACAAATGCTCTTGGCACAATGGGTAGATGGATTGTGATGAGAGTTGGAGACACCAATTAAATAGTTTTTTAAAATAATGTCTAAGCTTCACACAAAGCCATAAGGGACGCACATTGTCCTCACTTCACAGAAGAGAACACAGACTCCGAGAGGTCCTGAAACTAGGGGTCGTCTGTGCCACCTCCCACACCCCAGGCTAGCTTGTCATCCTTTGGGCTGTGCCAGGGCAGTGCACAGGAAAGCAACCTGTAGAGGGGACCCAGGGCTGGGGACCCAAAAGGAGGAAGCACAATCCCCAAGCCCACCCTTCCAACCCCCTTCAGAGCTGGTCAGCCCAAGCCACAGGCTGGACCGTGCAGTGTGACAGAGTGACCCTGCCACCTGGACATCCACCTACTGCCCACACATGCTCCTGGCCCAGGCTGGGCCCCGGTCTCCCAGCCCCACCAAGGACCCCGACAGGCACAAGTGTATTTGTGGGGAGCAGCGGGGGAAAGACTCCTCATCTCATTGTTGCTCAGCCAGGCCAGGAAGGAGGGGGAAGGGGTCCAGAGCAGAAAAGTGCTGACCCCAGGACAGGATGCCGCGGTGGGGACTGAAGAGCGGGTGTCCCTCTTCTGGCTCTGACAGACCGGGCTCTCCGGAGCAGCCGAGGCAGGAAGAGGAAGGGTCTGGGCAGAGGCGATGGAGAAACACAAGCGAGGTTCTCCCTAGGCTTAAAGAGCCAGGCCTCTCCTAGCCCCTCTTCTCACCCCAGGATGGGCGGCCCACAAATAAAAGATTCCAAAGATTCGGCTCCATTTTTTTTTAAGCTGCCAGTGAGTGCACTTGAACGGGTGGCGACCCCAATGCTGTGGGTGTCCGAGTGGTACCGTGGGCCACAGTTCACGCTCTGCCATCCGGCTGGTTCTGACGCGTCACCAGCTGATAGGCTGCTTCGTGGCGGATTTTCAGATGGAAATAACCAGAACTTGCTTGCTTGCTTTCTAGGCAACCCGGAGCACAGAGAAATGAAGCTGGCAAGAAGCATGAGATCACCTCCCTCCTTTCAGTGATCCTTCCTTCTTTTAAACATGTATGTCTTCTCAAGCAGCATTTCTCACCCTGTGGGCCGAGACCCCTTTGGGGGCCCAGTGACCCTTTCACAGGGGTCCCCCGACTCATCACAGTAACAAAATGACAGTGATGAAGTAGCAATGGAAATAATGTCATGGTTGGGGCGGGAAGGGGGTGGTCACTACCACACAAGGAACTGTCTGAAAGGCTCACAGCATTCAGGAGGCTGAGAACCGCTGCTCTAGAGAAACAGTCAAGAGAATGTGCGTGAAAGGTGATTATGGTCCAGGGCCATCAGGTCAGCTCTGACCCATAGCAACCCTGGATACAACAAAAGGAAACTCCACCCAGTGTTTGCAGTCTCACCGTTGTTACTGTGTTTGAGACCATTGTCACAGCCACCGCCGGGCCAGTCCATCCCGGCCGAGAGGAGGCCTGCCTCTTTGTCATTGATGCTCTACTTTTCAAAGCATGAGGCGGCCCTTCTCCAGGGTCTTGTCCCAAGTACGTGAGACAAGGTCTCTCCATCCCTTCTAAAGAGTCTTCTGGTGGGCCTCCTCCAAGGCGGGTGTGTTTGCTCCTCGGCCAGTCCCCGGTGCCTCCCAGCGTCTTCACCAGCACCACCGTCCAGACGTGCCAGATCTTCTCCATCTCCTGCATTCATCGTCCAGCTCACACCGCCGGGCGTTTGAGGTGATGGGAGAGGCCATGGCTTGGGTCAGGGACACTTGGGTCTTCAACGTGACCCCTCTGCTCTCTGACACTTGAAAGAGACCTCCTGTAGCAGATATGGGGGGAAAAAATGATTCGATTTGACCCACGGATGGCAGATTCAGACAAGATCAAATCCTTGACAGCTTTGATTTTTTTCTCCGTTTACCAGGATGTTGCCTCTCGGTGCGATCTGAAATCTTGTTTTGTTTTGTTTTGTTTACGTTGATTGTAATCCAGACTTGACGCTGCAAAGTTCTCCAAAGGAGGCGAGGATCTGTTGAAAAGGAAATGACCCCAAACCACAGCCACCTTTTCCCACAACCGCATGTCACCGACCACAGGAGGACCCAGCCCGGGCCCTGGGAACCGAGGGAAATAGGACCGAATGGATTCCTTCACAATTCAAATCTTCCACTCACGAGCATTTCCTGCTCATGGACTCACTGTTGAGGAAAGAGATGATCAAGGCAGAAACCAGGACCAAAGGCCATGGGTTGCAAATATCTCGCGATGGATTCAAAGGAGAAAAAGCAAACCCACTGCTATCCAGTCCGTTTTATCTACTCCCAGCAGTCCGGGTTGGGGTGTCCTCGGCTCTGGGTCAACTCGGGCGCTGACTGCCCCCTGTTTGCAGCTAGCAGGCCTGCACTTAGCTCGCTGGCCCATGATGCTCTTGGTTCTCAGAGGGACAGCTTGCCTGGCTCTGTGGCCCCACCCTGCTGGGCAGGCCCGCCCACGATGGCCAAAGTGCAGGCCCTCTGGGGGGTGGCTTCTGACTCGTTGTGACCAAGGTCTCTGTCCTTCACAGTCAAAGCATCCTAGACTGCAGCACTCAGAGTCTCACAGAGAAGACTTCGGGCAAACAGCTCATGGATCATTCCCAGGAATTCTGGAGGCCCAACTTCTGAAAACCATTCACCAGGCCTCAAACCAACGTGCCCACAGGGCTGTGTTCCCTCTGCAGGCTGCAGGGAGCATCAGAAGGGGTTTGGGGAGGGGTTTTCTAGTTTCGACTTGGCATCGACTCGATGACTTCTAATTGGTTTGGGATTTAAAGACTACTTGCACCCCCTTCCTTCACCCCAGCCTCTGCTTCTGTGTGCTGTCACACACACACACACCCTCTCTGAGTCTGACCTTCCCCCTGGCCTCAGGGCCTCTGTAGTGACACAGCGCCCACTGGGGGACCCGGGAGAATCTCCCCTTCTGCAGCTCTCTAACCCAGTGACAGCTGGGGATCCCTTTGGGGATCAGGATGTGATCTTTTCTTTAATTTTCTAATTTCACACACCTACCATCGTCAAGACGATTCTGGCCCATAAAGACTCCATAGACAGAATGGAAGCACCCGCTGTGGTCTCCAGGACTATCATCTTTTATTCATTTATTTATCAATAAATCACTTTCTTGGGGGCTCTTACCACAATCCATCCATCCATCCATCCATGGTGTCGAGCACATCTGCACGTATGCTGCCATCATCCTTTTCAAAATATTTTCTTTCTACGTGAGCCCTTGGTATCAGCTCATTTTCCCTCTCCCCAGCCCTCTCTCCCTCGATAATGCTTTTTGATGTCCTCCATTGAGTTCACCGGTGATTCTTGGATATCTTGAGTTCACCCAGGACCTCAACTCTCTCCTGTCTCTCTCTCTTCACCCACTTGTCTGTGTCCATCCCCCTGGGAGGGACCTATATGTAGAGCACTGTGACGGACTGCCCCTATCTCCTCCCCTCTTCCACCACCCTCCGCCATCCCCAGGGGCATCTTTTAAAAACCCACTGCCTTCGAATTGATTTTGACCACAACCTGAGGACAGAGTAGAACTTCCCTTTGGGGTTTTGGAGACTGTGGATCTCTCTGGGAGCAGAAAGCCTCATCACGTTCCCTCTGAGTGGCTAGTGGGTTTGAACTGGTAACCTTGCAGTCAGCATCTGAACATTCAGCCCCAGGGTCACCACAGTTCTTTTCTTCTTCTTCTTCTTCTTCTTCTTCTTCGTTGATGGTGGGGTTTTTTTTTAGGGGGGGGCATCACTGCCCTGGTGGGAGTAGGAAGCCCAGCCTTGCTCCTGGAGAGCTGCTGCTGGATTTGAACCGTCAACCCTGTGGGTCGCAGTCCCACACATAACCACTATTCCACTGGGGCTCAGCCTCAATTCTTGTGGACATTTTCAGAGCCCTGTTATTCTGTTGTACAATGGAACTTGAGCAGAGGCAAATAGAGCCCCTTCCCTTGCACTTTGTGCCCCCACCTCCTCTCCCCCCCCCCCAATCAAAACACCACTTCACTCTGTTCTGCAGTCCCTTAATCACCGACTAGCTTAGTGTTTCCCTGGAAGAGCTCACAGAGAAGTCTATATTCTCAACTACTGTTTATTCCAGCAAAGGATTCGGTGCAGGAACTGCAGGAAAAAGATAACACAAGCAATAATGGCTTAGGGGTCAGGTCTGGGCTCCCATGTCCCCCCTTTCCTCCAGGGTCACAGGAACAGGCACTTTTCCCCAGCTGCAGGCCAAACTCGTGGACACTGTCTCCACCCAGGGAAGTCCACTTTAGTCTTAACCGTTGATCAAGTCACTACACTCAGCCACAAGGCAGACTCCCAATCAGGCACCAGGTAAACTTTAAGAATTTCCATGGTTACCTTCCAGGAGTCCTCAAATTTTGTAAACAGGGGCCCAGTTCACTGTCCCTCAGACCGTTGGGGGGCCAGACTATAGTTTAAAAAAGCAAACAAAATAACAACTAGGAACAAATTCACTCTGTCCCAGGATGAGTCGGCTGCTAAGCAGGCCAGGCAGCGATGGCAAAAAAACACCCAGCTGGCCAAATAAATGCCCTTGGTGGGCCACATGTGGCCCGCAGGCTATAGTTTGAGGACCCTGTTTGAAATGTGGCAACCTGGTGCAGCCTGGCCCACACTGTCAGATGCACAGAACAGCTTCACTCAGCAGTGACTCTGGGGACATCCCAGGACTTCCTTCTCAGACTCGGGCCCAGGGTCACTGCCCAGGCTCCAGGCGTTCCCAAAGGGGAGTGAGCACAGAGTCACACAGTCAACAGGGAGAATGCCTGCCACACTACGCCCAGGTGGGGTATCTTAAGTTCACCGGAGACTTCAACTCTCTCTTGTGTGTCAAAGTGTGGTTTTAAAAAAGAAAAAGAAAAGGTTTGAAATCCTGGGCCATTTAGCTGTAGGAGAAATGTCACCTTGCCATTGCCATTTTCTGATGAAAGACCAACAAAGAGGGTCTGGGGGAAATCAGTGTTGATGGATCTGGGGGTAGGCTAACTGCTAACTGCCAGATGGACATTTCCAGCCTGGCAGCACCCTGAGGAGGAAACGATGAGACTCTGCTGCCAGGGAAGGGTTACCGCTTTGGAAGCTCAAAGGAGCAGTTCTCTCCTGTCCTCAAGGGTTGCAGACTTGATGGCAGCACCCTCACTCAGCAGACTTTGTCCCCAGCATCTCATTGCACCCCAACTCTCTCTGAGCTTCTCCCTGGGGCCCCCAGTGAACCCCGAGAAAGGAGACCACTTCCTGAACTCCAGAAAGGAGACAGTTCCTGAGGGTGTGGCCAGAGTGGAGAGACCCACAGCCTGGTTCATAGACTTGTGAAAAGGTTTTCTTTCTCAAACTGCAAGGGCTGCACTCACCAGCTAATCAACAGTGGTGCCACCTGTCCGGGAAGTTCGGGGGCAGGCCAGGGCGGCCACGTGTCTTGTCCCGGAGGAGAGAGACCATGTCACTGGTTCAGTGTTTGCCATCAGAGCATCAAAGGCAATGGGGTCTGACCTCCAAAGAGCTAAAGGCCATCACGTCGAGGTCCAGATCAGGGTCGAACGGTCCCTGTGGGTTTCCAAGGCTGACTGTGTATGAGAGCACACAGCCTCATCTTTCTCTCCAGGAGTAGCTGGTGGTTTCACACCACCCCACCTTGCAGGTGGCAGCCCCACCCCAAACCACACCACCGCATAGGATCCTTGAGTTTCACCCATTCACGATTTTTCTTTCCCCCACAACTTGGGTAGGACGTAGGTCTGCCTAAATCCAAACCAACCCCATTGCCATTGAGTCCCTCCCCCCTCAGAGACACTCGCGTCCCAGTCAGTAAATCATGGCAGAAGCAGACAACCTCATCTTTGTCCCCTGAGGGGGCCAGTGGGTTTGAACTGCCGACCTTGTAAGGAGCAGCCTGACACCTCACCCACACTGCCACTGATACAGGGAAAATCGATACTAGAAATAGAACCTAATTTAAGAGTTCGTTGATTGAAAATTCAAAATGTAACAGTCCTCTCCTTAACAGTGAAAACTCCTCGGAAGCTTCATCAGCAGGGAGGCAGACAAGGTCAGGTGTGTAAGTAGCCAGACAGGAAACTTCACCCCGATTTAGATAAACAAGGGTGCATGGAGCTTGGGGTTATTTAATGACCCCTGGAGAAATGTCGGCATCATTTCCTGGGGAATCATTGAAAAACCCGCTTTCTTAGAGTGTCGGTTGTATTCTGTGACATTGTTAAAAATCCGCTAATTGCCTCTGACAATCATTGTCTAAAACAAATGAAGACAATAGAGAAGCCTGCTTCTTGTCTATTAACCTGTGGGGTCAGGACTGAACTTGCAAACAGTCAGAGGGGAGACCCTGCTGCGGTTCTTCTGCAAACGCTTTCAAGCATGGAAGTGAGGAGTTCCTCAGATCCACCTGGTCTCTGTTTCTGGCCGTGGCAACAGGCTCTGCCAGACCTCTCGCCTTCCTGGAAGAATCCCAGAGTTCCTGAGAGGGCACAGGAGCCCAGAGCCGGAGAGAGGGCTGGACCCAGGGCATCAGGGCTCAGCCAGGAGAGAGAACAGAATGCTTCCAGGGCCTGGAAGCTCAGCCATTGTTGAGTGTCAGGGTAAGTGTGCAGTGTTTGCAACAAGTGTTTCCTCCAGCACCAACTGTGCATGTGCCTGCGTTAGCATTCCTCCCTTCCCCTTCCCTCCTCCTGGAAATGTGCTTAGAAGTGCGGCTCTCCGGGTGGGGTGGGGTGCAGTCAGCACCACTTCCCCACCCCCCCTTTCCTGTGTCAGAGGAGGCCTGGTGGTGTACTGGTAACTCGTTGGGCCTCCAACTGCAAGATCAGCCATTTGAAACCACGGGCCTCTCCGAGGGAGCAAGATGAGGTTTCCGTGAGGTTTTTCTGGGTTGGGTTGGGTTTTAACTTTTCCTGTGTCCAGCAAGAGCCCCAGTGGGCACAGCCTCTCCCTCCTCCACCGCTCCCCCCACTTTCAGGACATCCTCCAGGCCACCCTACCCCTTGCTAGACCCAACCCGGCATTGCTGCCAGCAGTTCCGCTGGGGGGCCCTTCCCACCTGGCCTGAGATCCCCCTGTAACCAATGTCACACCACTGTCTCATGGGCCTTGTGGCCACCAGGTAACCGGTCCCAGCCACGTGGAGGTAAGGGTGGTCTGAACCCATAAGCATGTGTTCCCCAGCCCGAGCCCCGCTCAGCCTGGAAAGGACCCACCAGTGCGACCAGACTCCAGCCAGCCGAAGTCCCCAGGAGGACTCACTTCTGGGTTCTCATCCCATCGTGAGCCCCGGACCAGAAGAAACTGCCCCAAGTCACATGTGGCCAAGCAGAAACACAGGTTCCCTTACACTGGTGAGGGGCAGCGAGTGACCTGATGGAGGAGACAGGTCAGGGTCCAGGGGAGAGTGGTGTGACAGCTGGACAGGACCCGCCCCCGGCCCTATCCCCTGAACCCGCCTTTGTGCCCGAGAGCCATGGTCTGCCCTCAGGGCACCTCGCCGGTTCTGATCAGTCATTTGCTAGCACTTGCGTGAGTCCGAGGAACTCTCTAGCGGTAAAGGGGATTCGGGGGACCACCTGATCGGACCCTGTCATTGCCCTGGACGGGGAGATGGAGGATGGGGATGTGGGGGCCGAGGTCACCTAGCAGAAAGGCTGCAGATCCAGGGCTGTCATCCAGGTCTCCAGATTTGGGGGTTTTCCACCATCATGGTGGGGTGCACACCCGGCCATTGAAGGAAAGGGGCCACTCGTATTCTGAATGCGTTGACGGGAAAGCCCTGTCCCTGGAGAAGGACCTCGTGCCTGGTGAAGCAGAGGGGCAGCGACAAAGAGGACGGACTGTCACTGGGTGGGTGGACACAGGGACAGCAACCACAGCACCTACCTAACAGCAGGGTTGGGCGGAGTTCCGTCCCGTTCCGCTCAACGCAGGGTTGCCATGAGCACCGGACAACAGTGACCGTGACCTCTCTCATTAGACCTGTGGGCGTACCCGGGACTCAGTCAAAGTCTGTGGTCTCCCTAAGCGTGCCCCAATGTCAGCCAGAAAGGAGAAGTGGCCCTCTGTTGAACAGGCCCCAGGACAGGCCACCCCAAACCCAGCTCCATTTCTCACGCGACCTGCTGGCCCAGCTGTGAGGCTTCGGGTCTCCTTCCCCTTGATCTGCCATCTACTCTGGGGGCCACAACCGTCGCTGCTCTGTCCCAGCACGTGCTTCGAGTCCTCTGCCTGGTCAGTGGGTAAGAAGGGGTCCTCTGCGGACTGCAGGCTGTTCTCCAGTCGTCCTCCGATCCTGGAGGAGAAAGGATGACCATTGTCGGAGATGTTGTCTCCCTTGGATCGATGCTCGTGGAAGAAGCCGTCGGGAGGTCATAAGACAATCTGCCGCCTCAGACCTCTTCAGACTATTAAAAGGCAAGAATGTCGCTTTGAAGAGTGCGGCACCCTGGACTCCACCCGTGGTTATTTTCAGTCCCCACCAGGCACTGGGAAGTTGGACACTGAATAAAGAGGATCCGATGCTGGAGAAGACCATGGAAAGTGCCCAAAGGACAGACGAGCCTGTCTTGGAAGAAGCGCAGCCAGCAGGCTGCTTAGAGGCGAGGACGGCGAGACTGTGTCCTCCACGTTCTGGGCAGGTTATCCAAAGAGACCGGTGCCTGGAGATGGACATCACGCTTGGTATAGTAGAGGGGGCAGCAGGCAAAGGGGAAGGCCCTCGGCAAGAGGGATGGCCACAGCATCTGCCACCGCAGGCTCCGGCATAGGAACGATGGCACGGAAGGCGCGGGACGGGGCCGTGTGCAGAGGGGTCGCCGTGGGTGGGCACTGGCTTGGTGGCACCCGACGGGGACAGCAGGACAAGTCACTCGTGCTTGCACTCTCTCCCCAAGTGTCACAGGCCTCAGCGTTTGACGAGCGGGTGTTTGTCAGGGCCGAAGACCCAGAAGGCTCAGTGATCACAGTCAAACCCAGCCTTACCTCCACCCACGGGTGGCTTGCACGCGCCGTCTCAGCACAGACCCACAGGGAAGGGAGCGCTGGCTCCGGGAAGTGGTGGACAAAGCTGAGCAGAGGGACAAAAGGCACAGCAGGGAGTCCGAGACCCCCTCCCAGCCGGCGTCCTTTGTCCTGGTGTCACTTCCTCACCGCTCTGCACACTCCCGGGTTTCAGCATCATGGGGCATGCCCTGGGGACCGCACTGTCTCTCTTTGGTCTATGTCAGCTCATTTGCTTATGCACCACCACCTTGGGGGGGGGGGGCCACAGCCAGGGAGAGCCCAGAATGGGAGAGAGGGCTGTGCACCAGGAAGGTCTGGAAAGCTGAAGAGTTGGTGGCTACCAGTCAGGCCTGGTGTGGGGAACAGGACCCCTGGGCTCAACCGAGGCCACTCCTGAACCTCCACATCAATATCAGACAGGGCGGCTGGGAGACTCGGGGGTCTACGGTGACCCTGAGCAGTGGTCACAACTTTTCTGGTTGGGGGAGAGATCCCAGATACCCTAGCATAGTGCTTCTCAACCTGGGGGCCTAGAGTCCTTTGGGGATCAAAGGACCCTTTTACAGGGTCCACCCGATTCATAACAGTAGCAAAACGATAGGAAGCAGAAATGAAAACAATGGTACGGTTGGGGGGTGACCCCCACATGAGCTGCTGTATGAAAGGGCCGAGGCGTGAGGCAGGTTGAGAACTGCTGGCTTAGAGAATGTAATGAAAGCTATGGATCAACAATAAGAATGCAAGAAAAAAAATGAATTTTGTCTGATACTTCTTGGAATCCTTCTCTGCCTCCAAGGTAAGAACCCTCCTTTAAACGGGGTGGACGGTGACAAACAATTTGGGGGTCCCTAACTTCATCCATGTAAGCAACATGCATTGTGTCTCCAAAGAGGCGCAGTCACAGTCACATTCAAGAATGCTTGTCATAAGCTGTGGTTACACCGAATTAAAGGAGTCCCCATCCAATGCCCTTAGCGTCAGTGCAGGGCCTCCCTGTCCCCATCCATCTTCCTTTCCCAGTCCCACCCACCCTGCTCCTTCTGCTGGAAACAGCCTTCCTCCTCCTGGCCTGGGACAGGGAATGCTCAGGATGACCCCTGCTGGGCCAGGATCACTGGAGGCTACCACTTTAGCTGGCTGCACTGTTTCCACCATCCTAAGCTCTCTCTCTCTCTTGGGAGAAAGAGAGAGAGAGAGAGAAATAAGCCTTCCATTTCTTTACCACTCCCGCAGTCTCTCTCTTGAACATACTAGTCTGTCCGTCTGTTCGTCCTTCATGGCATTCTAGGGACAACAGCAGTTGGGCAGCTTGGGAAAGAAAACTGCTAAGGAAAATAGAAACCCTGTGTCTTGGGAGCTCGTGGTAATTATTGAAGGGGCTCAGCTTTGAAAAAGGAGCATGACTCCCCAGGAAGCAGATGAACAAGACACATCTCTGCAGATGCACAGCTTCCTCTGGGGTCGGGCCAAGCACGCTGAGCTGGCGGCAGGACCGGAGGTTGGACTTCCAGAGAGCCATTGTGAGGAACAGGGCATCTACAGCTGTTATCACATTACGTGGCATCCATTTGATGGGTTTCTACACAAAGCACTGGGGATCCAGAGTGCGAGAGAGGCGGGGAAGCAGCCGGGATGCTGGCAGCAGACAGGTACACGGTCAGCTGGGATTCCTTTCTTCCAGGGACTGTTGACAAAGGTGCAGGAAGATTCCAGGGAAAGCAGCAAGGACATGGGGAACCCTGGATGGTACAAATGATTAAGCACTGTGGCCGTGACATCAGCTGCTGTCACTTTGAATAAAGGGGTGGAGTCTAGCCTGTCAATCACATGGCGTGTTGGGCATGGCCTTCTCCTGAGGATTCTGAGTTCTCCTGTCTTCCTCCCTGGAGTCCAGACACACACACTTTCTGTTACGACTTCCCGCTGATAAGCCACAGCGAGCTGTGCTGATGGAGCCAGTGCCCTGGAGCTGGAGGAAGCTGATATGCATCTGCCACTGGATCCCAAGACTTCCCTCCCACGGGCCTATGACCTTCCTGCATGCGGCATCATTGCATGTGTTTCATGAGTCTGAAGAGGACTTTATAGATTGGTATTGGACATACGGGCTAATAAGGGACTTAGGGACTTGATCTGCACTGGGCTAGGGTGTTTCTCAATATACAATTGCTCTTATATATAAAGCTTTTTCTTACGGCACATATGTGTTTCTCTGGATTTGTTTCTCTAGTCCAACCAGACTAACCCACGGGCAGTGGTTGGTGGTTTGAATCTGCCTCCCCCTCCCCCACTTCCACTCCCCAGTGCCCCAAAGGCTGCCATGGCGATCTGCTCCCAAAGACCCTGGACACTGAAGCCCCTGGGGCCGTCCATGCTGCACTCTCAGGCACATGCTGGGTTGCTATGAATCCATGGCACTGACCTGCAACCAGAGAAAGAGGAAAAAACCAAAAGCCACAGCTAGGAAGTGAGGGAGGGCG
>PVJH01042832.1:0-14020 GCA_004026705.1 Nesogale talazaci | reverse complement strand
GAGTCTCATCCAGCTAGTAAACCCCATTAGAAGAGTGAAGTCTATTGGCTCCCTCTGCTAGAAGACAAGACACAAAGACCCGAGGGTGGGATTTGGAGTGCCTTGTGGAGTAGGTGGGCAAGGAGTTCAGAGAGGGCTCCCACTCCACTCACACAGCTCAAGTCAGTTCACCCCCAGCACACCACCACTCACAGTGCAGAAGACCTGTAAGGAGTCATGTGTGTTCCTACTGGCTGTGTGCCTCAGGGTTCTGTGTCCGCCTTCGTCTCAGGCTCAGCAAGCTGCACCTCTATCATTTGGGGACCCTAGTTTCAGGGGGAAGCAGGACCACACAAGGAACAGGGAGCATGGGGCCAGAAGTGGCTGCACAAATTAGAGGTGGACGTGTCCCAAGAGTCCTGGAAAGATGAGGTCACAAAGAGAGGCTCATATGTTCCATAAGCCATCGTACATATATGAAGCATCTACTGTGTATCTGAACTGAATAAAGCTCTGAGGCCCCTACCTTCCTCCAGTTTACCATCCAGGGGTGTGTTCACAAGAGCACACAGACTATCCTCTTCCTCCTGGTTACGTAAAGCATAAGTCAAACCATGGGTCCCATCATCCTCTGCTTATGCACTAGGTTTTGGCGAGGACAGTCAGAGTAGGGCTGGGTGCTGGCTTACTGTGGGCCTCTGGGTGATCAAGCCTGAACAAGAAGACCATCTTCCAGAGATATACCATACTGTTGGAGGACACATGGAAGACAAAGCCAGTCTTCTGACTGTGACCCCACGACCTTGTCCCCTCACACCCACCCCTGTCTACAGTGTCATCTCTTCCATCCTGACAATGTGGCTAGAACAATACCCTGAGGATTTTTCTCAGTTGTCATATTTTCCCGGCGTGCATTTCCTGGCAGACTCCAGAGGGCTCCATAGGCCTCGATCACTTCTAGAGCAATGTGTCCACCTCCTCCTCTTCACACAAGTGGACCATCCAAAGGCCATTGAAGCAGAGCAAAAGGGTGAGGCAGCTTGAGGAAGGCTATGTGAGAGCATGTGGGGAGGGGCGCTGACTGGGATTCGGGGAGCGAGCACCTGAGATTGGGGGTTGGAACAGGACCAAAGTCTAACCACAGGTCACTCATGTCAATTATCTGTACACTGCACCCTAAGAAGGCTCCCTAAGCCTCTGGAGCTGGGCTGCTCCAAGAGAGGGGTATGGTTTCCTTATTTGGAAACCTTTTCTGTCGTTGAAATATTCTCTCTTCTTAGCTCAAGGGCCAGATCTGGAGCGGCACATAACTTCAATATCAGTTCTTGTGGATCCAGAAGTGAAGGCCCGTCTCCTAGAAGACACTGAAGAAGGCCCCTTGCCGGCCTCAATAGTTAAAGCAGAGCATGAGCCAACACCTTCCTGCTCCTCACGGGTGGACACAGCTTGTGATCTGACACAGGAGATGCCCAGCATCTTGACCTTTTCTCCCAAGCTGGTTGCAGAGCAGTTGACCTTGATGGATGCTGTAAGCACGTGGGCTAGCAGAATGGGCCTGGGGTAGACCTTCATGCTTCCCTTGGATGCCCAACTACTACATTTTCTTGACGTGGGTTCCAATGATCAGTGTATCATTTCCAGTTCTGCCTCTTGGCAAGCGTGGACTGTGGACAAGTTCCTTCAATCCTAGAGCCTCTTTCCAAATGTGGATAGTAAATCAAAGTCTGTGCCACAGCCTTCCTGCACCACACAGCAAGTGTTGGTATCTGAACCTTCTTGTAGACATAGGGATAATGGCCCAACCTGCTGTTTTGCGTGACTGAGAAGACTCAAAAATGTGGGACAAATGACAGCTAGCGGGTGATTCATATTAGTACGAATGAAGCACTTGATGCATCACTCTGGAAGACTTCTAAGCACTGGATGTAGTCAAAATACCTGGGGATAATGTATACCTGAATTGGGAGAGACCAAAAGGTGTGAGTAAGGCAGAAGGTACATCTTTGGTAGGTGCAACCTGGGGAAGTCTTCTGGGTGACGGGACTGTGCTCTCTTCCTCATCAGCAATACTCTCGGATCACTCACTTGCTGAGCTCTCAATGGAGAGAGAGCAAAACCAAGACACACCCACAAGGCTTCAGCCAGATCCTCAGCTTCCCTAGAAGCAGGTCGCACCAGGGTGCCCAGGCCTAAGACTGGGGAGCTACAGGTTCTGCTCTGGGCCGGGTAGGCTCGAGTGACATGTCTTCTCTCACCAGGAGTTGTTCAAGAAGGTGGTCCCCTACCAGTGCCTAGGATCCATCTGGTCCCAGCAGAACAAGCAGGGCAACGAGAATCTGGCACCCAGCGTCACACAGTTTAATGTGTCAACAGTCACATAGTTTAATGACGTGGTCCTCTGTGTCATGACCACCTGCCTGGGGGACAAGACCATGACAGCCCGGGACAGGGCCCGTGTGGTGGAGCACTGGATTGCAGTGGCCAGGGTAGGCTGTGGGGGAGGCCCAAAGATGCTGGTGTCTCTCACCCCGGGAAACTCCCTTTTCTCTTGGGTCACTTTCAGGTGGGGGAATCCATGGCCGGAGTTCCTGTCCTGAGTGAAATCCCTTCCTACCTAATGACTCACTGACCTGGTGCAATGGGGGAGGCTATTGATCCTCCCTAAATCTCCACCCTCACATTGATTTGAAATCGTCCTTTTTGCTCTCCTTGTCCTGGGATCCAGAATGTCACCTGGAGTGATCCCCTGTGATCCTGTCCATGAGAAGAGGGTTCTGCCTAACAGACTCAGACTGCAGCAGGGGCATGTCCAGCCCTCAACCTCAGGACTTCCTTTTCCCATCCACAGGAGTGTCTCGTCCACAGGAACTTCGCCTCCCTGCAGGCCATCCTCTGTGCCCTGCAGAGCGCACCCCTCGACCGCCTGCACAAGACTTGGTGAGCAGTGTCCAGGTGGGCAAGCCTCTCCCCGAGTAGCTATGAACCGCACTTGGCAAGGTCCTCACGGCTGGCCATCGCTCTTCTGTGAGCCTGGAACCTGCTGGGAAGAGTCTTGGAACAAAACCCAGGTTTCTGGACCGGATCTCAGACCCTCCCCATAGGTTCAGCGCCCCAGTTCAGTGGAAGATCTCCATTCCCTGTTCTTTCAGTTCTTGCCTGATATGGTGTTGACAGATCATCCCCACCTCTCTGTGTCGCGGCAGGGAAAGTCTAGCTGTTGTGTAGAAAGGAAAAAATGGAATCCTGGCTGCATCCACCTGAGTATACCATGACTCTGTCCTCGGGGCTCAAAACAAGTCCATTTGAAAACCACTCACTTTCACAGTGTAGACACTCAGGGTTTGAGGAGCCAAGGGACTTGTACTGATGCTTCTCCTGACATCCTAAAGTGATGGTCCTCCTTCCTTCTACCCTTAGGCACAGTTCAAGAAGCTTTCACAAGCTGTGTAAGAAAGTGAAGACAATGAGGAAGGACTTGATC
The DNA here is from genome assembly GCA_004026705.1 of Nesogale talazaci. NCBI lineage: Eukaryota > Metazoa > Chordata > Mammalia > Afrosoricida > Tenrecidae > Nesogale > Nesogale talazaci. The sequence continues at coordinate 10,560 of PVJH01042832.1, read as the reverse complement.
ATCCAGGTAATTTGAAGGCAGGGGAGGGGTGAGGACTGGATAAGTGGAGTTTTACATTCAAAGTGCACAGGAAAGCTTCTGGCTCTGTCTAGATAGGACTAAGGGGGAAAAGGAGCTCTTTGGCCAATGGGCAGGCTGAGAGTGGACTGGAGGAACCCTTTCATCATGGGATGGAGGAACCCTTTCATCATGGGAGGTGGTGGGAAAGGAGGCTGGGCTGTTGCCGGACGGCTTCACACAAGGATAAGATGAGCAGGTCTCGGGCTTCCCAATGAGGCCTTCACTATTGGATTTCACACCTCACGGGTGCTGATTAAATAGGAAAACAAATGTCCGTTCTCCTAGAATCCCATACATGTCGCCCCAGGCAGACAGTCCTGCGGCTTCTGCCTTTTGCGTACCCTGCACAGCGGGGGGAGTGAGCCCCTTCTCTGGGCTTGGTGAGCAGGGTGTGCTTTCAGAGGGGGGTGCTGAATCCCAGGTCATCTGCCGAGTTCTCGCCCGAGTGCAGCCATGGAGACAGGAAGCTGTATCTCTTAAAGGCCAAAGGAAGTCTGAGTCTTAGCCTGTAATCAGAGAACGGGCCCTCTCCCACATGAGGAAACAGGCCCAGACAGGTCAGGTCCCAAGGTCACAGTGTCATGAGGGTTCCTCAATGCTAAAGTGGGAGCCAGCCAAGGGTGGCCCTAGTGGCTGTACCCGTTGTCTTGGGTCCGAGGTCCACGTCCCATCAGAGTGTGCCGGAGCACTAAGGAGCTGAATCGAGAGTGTCCTCCTTGACCTCTCTCTCATCTCTGGCAGAAAAAGACTCCCAAGATTGCCATGCTGAAGATGATCTACAAGAGAGCAGGGACGGGACCTCTGAAGAAAGACAAGGTGAGGGGACCTGCGGGCTAGCTCCAAGAGGAGAGTGGAGAGGAGGGAGGCTTTCTTAGACCTTTCTCCTGGGGTCATAGAACCTAACATGCCTCCACTGGGAAGGACTCTTGTGTGTCCTGGATATGTCTGGGCTGGCCTTGTAAGTGTTCTGAGGGAATAGTACAGGTTGCCCATGCAAAAACCTGGAAGAGTCACAGACATGGTGGAGTAGGGGTGAGGAAGGACCAGGTTACATATTGGATTCCTAGGTTGCCAAACCATGATCCTTCAAAATGGTTAGAGGCAGGTCAAGGCCTAAGAAGCTGGGAAGGGAGGAGACTCAAGTAAAGATGGTGAAGTGTGTGTGACCAGATGCTGTAAGTAGGGGCAGCCACCTGCGGACTGTTAGCCTGAGGGAGACGAGGTTTTGAGCGATGGCCCTGCTTGGGCACCTGAGAGTAGGTTCCCAACCATCCCAATCTCATTGTTACAGGGTGTCATCCAGGCCACCATTCCGTACCTTGGAGTGTTCCTCAAAGACCTAGTGATGCTGGACACAGCTTTGAAGATTGCTCTGGAGGTGAGTGAACCAGGGGTCATGTGGGATCAGGACTGAACTCGGGGCCTTGCGAGGAAGGAGCGCCTGCCTAGAACTGTTCCCTGAACTCTCCTCGCCTGACACAACCCAGCCTTTGAGAATTTTTCTGTGGCCCTGAGAGCTGGAGGTGCCCCAGGCTGATGAAGTACTGGAGTAGATTGGCAGAAAACTGTAATTCTTTGGCAGAATACCATCTCCCTCTGAAGTGACCTTGGTGGGGTTGACCCTCCTTGTTTAGGCAGCCCCAGGGTGTCCTCCCTGTCTGAGACCTCAAGCTGTCCATCTGACATCAGAAGGCTTAGGCATTTTGATACCTTATTCACTAAGGCCTTGTCCGACGGCCTCAGGTGCCCCACACCTTGGACTAGACCAAAATTCTGGTATGTATGCTGTCTGCCCCAAGCTCGGCTCTGATGGTGGGGTACAGTTCAAGGGTGGGGTAGGGCTGCTAATGTCCTAGAAGACTCATTCTGACCCTTCTGGTCTGTCTGCCTTCTAGAAAGTTTTGAACAACTTCCAGTTGAGGGAAAAGGTGAGCAACTGGTCTGCACTGTGGGTCGGGGGGAGGGCATTGGGTGTCAAAGCCCCTCTTACCACGACACTCCTAGGTTCCCTCTTCCTTTTCTATTGAGCGGGAGAATGGAGAACACAGAAAGTGGAGTCCTAGCCCACACACAAGGACAAGGGGGGGTTGAACCCTGCTATTTCCTAATGGAACCTTCAACCCATTCCAAGACTAGGAAGGAACATGGATGGGAGTGGAGGGAATGGGACCCATCCCCCGTCCCTTCCCACACACCCATCCAAGACCAGAAACCATGCTCTGTGTCTTCTCTCCGCTCTCAGGAGTTTCATCTGCTGCAGGATATCATGCTCCTCCAGGAGTCGTGCCAACAGTACACGATCGTGGCCCAAGGGAAATTTGGGGACTGGTTTCAAGATTTTCGACGTCTCTGAGACTGAGAGGTGAGCTGGGGCAGGAGTTGAGCCAGAATCAGAGTGTGCTCTCCCTGGCTGCTATTTCATAGGGCCTGTAGACTTTGTTTCTTGGTCGGTGAAAGATCTAGTTCTTTATTGACGGTTGGAGCCGCTGGATGCCAGCTTCTTGGCACTCACTGGTTGGTATGAGGGGTGGTTTCTGGAAGTCTCACAGCTGTCATTCTTCCCTCTAGTTACGTCCTGTCCTGTGAACTGGAGCCCCGTTCCTCCATGAAGAAGTAGAGGACTCAGCCATCTTCAGGATAGAACGCAAGTGAGTGCCCAGATCTGGGTGGGCAGAGGTGGACTGCTTCAGTGAAGCTTCAGAACGCAGATTGAGCTGGGAGAGTCAGTGAGCTTGGTGTGGGGACTCCAGTTCCTGACCTCAGGAGCACATCTCTTCACTTCTCTGTGCTTCACATTTCTCCTCTGTGACAGGGACTGAGCCTGTGTGCTAGTCCAGGTAGAGCAGAGAAACAATCCATAGACATTCCCATATGAATAAGAAAGGGGTTTATCTAAATCAGAGCAATGGAAATTGAGAAAATATCCCAGCCCAGTCCAGATGAAGTCTACAGGTCCGATATTAGCTCTTATGTCTGATCCCAATCTATGAAACCCTCTTCAGGCTTATGAAACACATGTAGTGACACCAAATGCAGGATGATCACAAAGCTGTGGGTGGAAAGTCTTGTGGATCCAGTGGCAGGAGAAGCATCTTAGTGGCAGAGGAAGTGTCTGCACATAACTGCAGGACGCAGGGTCTATCAGTATAATGTCATGTGTCTTGTCAGTAGGGTGTCTCAGGGAGTGAGTGAAGGGAGAAAGTCTGTCCCACCTCCAAAGAGGATATACAGAAGTCCCCAGAATCCTCAAGAGAATGCCATGACCACACAGAGGTCTCATTCCCTGTGACCCGTTTGACAGACTAGGCTCCACCTTGTCACTCTTAATGCTCTCATATATCAAATGGACAACAGATTATGTAACTGCCACACCCAGTAGAGCTCTTTGTGGCAGGCACAACTGGAGGACTGTTGGTTGACCAAGGCTTTAGTTTAGACTTTGACACCGACAGCAGGTGCACAACTGGGAGAGGGTGGACTCTTTCACTAGGGAGGACCACAAAATCAGTGGACACTCCCTGACACAACCCAACCAGATGCCAGGACCCTAGTAGCAGAGGAAATCCCACACCTGGCATTAGGGACACACCAGGAAGTGTGGAAGGCATCATGTAATATAAGGGCAGTTCAGAGGACAATGGCCACCACCGTATAGATAGGTTTTACCTGGCCTTTCAGGTTCCAAGAACTCCTCATTCAGAGTCCTGCAGCCCCCGCAGATCACTCTTCCTCAACCCGACTGGGTATTCCAATGAGTCCTACCCCTGTGTTTGCGTTACAGGTGCTGATCTTGAACCCAGTACTGACTTGGACCTGAAGGCCTTAGCCTGACCTTGAAGGGAGCTGGCAATGACCCAGTGTTTACTGATAGTTACATTTGATTAACACTTACTTTCGCAGTTACTTGTAAATATGTTCTTCCTGAAATGATTTGTGTTTAACTTCCTATTGTTTATTTTAATCGTCCATGTGCTTTTATAATAAAGAATAACATACATTGTAGTCTTTTAAGTTTATAGCTATCCTTTTTCCCATCCCTTTCCATTCATGGTTTTTTGTAAGGATCTGGTTTCACCTAAAGCAATCTATGCCTGCTGTGTGTTCCCATCAAGGTGGTTCTGACTCGTAGCCACCCCATGCGCACTACCTGGTCACCATCCTTGTTATGGGTCAACCCATTGCTGCCCTTCTTGCCAATCCACTTCATTAGGGACCTTCCCCACTTTCACTCTACTGCCCTTCCACTTTACCAAGCATGATGTCACTCTCCAGGACTGGTCTCATGTCAACATGTCCAGAGTACATGAAACAAACCCCCTACCTATCCTCACTTCTCAAAGGAGCATTCTGGTAAAATTTATTCCAAGGCAAACCTGTCTGTCATTTCAGAAGTTCATGGTTTTCAGTATTTTTCACCACCATAATTTAAATGCATTCATTATTCTTTGGTCTCCAACGATCTATGTCTACCCTCCATAGACTTATGAGGGAATTGAAAATATCATAGCTTTTCCAGCTCTCAAAATGACGTGCTTGCTCTTGAACACTGTGTTGAGGTCTTGTGCAACAGCTCCACCGCCCACCCAAGTCCAAGAATGTTTAGACATTACCAAATGTTATTAGACATATCTCCATCTTTAGGGTCCCAGTTGGACATTTCAGGGGCATATCTAATTGTGCCTAAAGCTGTATGAGTGCATGGATTTTACAATGATCCAGCAGAACCCAGATTTATAAAGGTTCTCTATGTAGATAGCAGAGTCCTTCAATACTGGCTGTGGTATGTTTAGCAACATTATTTTGGATATGAAGAATTCATGGCACTCTTGGATAAGTGTTGGCTCTTCCCCTGCTTGGCGTGAAGGTTGGGATTGTTGAAGTCTGTGAGCCTCACAGCTCTAAATAAGCGTGTGCAGACCCATGACAGATCTCTCCCAAAGTGATGGAACTTCCTTATCAAGCCAGGTATCACCGTTCAGTGCCCCCTAAGTGGATCACTTTGTTTCTGTCTAGGACTCTAGCCGACTAAAGGTCGGCTAAAGGTCCACATGCTTCTGCTTATCCCCACTTATGCTGTGTGTTTGATAGATGCTGTGATGAGGTGACTTTTGTTGTTGTTCTCATTAGTTGATTTGGAGTCTGTTTCAAGTCATAGCCGCGCCATGTGTGTAGAGCAGAACTACTACTACCTAAGATTGGAAGGCCTTGGCACATACCTGCACACCCACACACCCCCGCCCCTACCAACAGATCAGTTTTGGCCTGTTTGTTTATCTAAAGCTATGTCAGCTTTGCTTGGGTGTCAGTATTACACAAGTGCATTTAATAAATGAAGAGCCAGGTGGAAGTGCTTGAAGGGAAGCAGTCTTACCTGGGAAAGGTGGCCCTGCTACGAGAATGAGAGCCGTCTTATCTGAGTTGAAGAGCCAGTTTTCTTTGTCTCCTCTCCCCACCATGCAGCAGATCTTTCTGGGTCACCTCTGCCATGGACGATTGACAGCCAGAGTAACAAACGACAGGCCTGTGAGCAGGAATGTAGCTGCCACTTGGACCTGCCTTCTGGTGCAGAAGTGCCCTCTTTGAGAAACACGGAGCCTGTGCTTCAGAGAGACTGGAGGCCCAGAAAGCTCTCGTGAACTGTGTTTGGAAAGTCCTTGAAATATCACAGTTGCTCAAAAATGCAGACTTGCATCATGGATATATGGTAGGGCGGGAAGCATACAATGGGCAACTTCAGCAACTCAGAGAAGTATTAGCTGAAGAAGCCATGAAAAAGGAACAAAAGGAAGGGTTTTCATACCCATCTGGTGGGCTTGGCAGGAACAGTTGCATTGTTTTAATTTTTCTGGAAGGAAACTTGTGGCAGGAAATATGTGAACAGCTAAATATCGCAAGGGAGACCATCTTTAAGCTTATCTATGGCTTACAGCAGGTGGGCACAGCTGAATTTCGCAAGGGAGGCAGTCGTTAAGTTTATCTAAGGGTTACAGCAGGGTGGGGTGGGGTTGTGTGCATTGTTAAAGATGAGCCTGTGTCCTGGAAATTGCAGAAAACCCGGTTAAGCCTCAGAAGAGATGGTGAAATGGAGGTACTGAGCCTAAAATGAAGTCTCCTGTGCTAAGCCCGGACATTCCTGACTCCGCCTTGTAGGGAAAAGGTACCATATCTCTCTTTCTTCTGTAATTTCTTTGTGCTGGCTTTTGAGGGAAGAGGGGTGGTGGGTTAGGCAGAGTGCTGGGAGTCCGATCCTGGCATGGACAGAAGGGGTTGATACTGTTGTATTTTTGTAATACAACAATACGGGTTACTTCATGGAGTTGGCATTGCAGGAGCTGGATAAGACAAGGGGTAACAGATAACAAGATAATAATAAAAATTAATGGTCTCACTGCGGGGACAAGAATGGAATATAATGAGGAGTTCCACCAGGAGGAGTCTCTGCCACTTAGTCGTGTTCCTTGTAGCTCAGTTTATTCAGCGTCTGAACTCTGGCCTCAACCACTCCAGATTCATTTATATGTAGTAGCAACATTTTTCTTGCAGGAAGAGGCAGGTCCCTCCCTTTTCTGCTGTGACGAGATTCAAGGCTCGGCAGTTCTGCAAGGCAACTTGAGCAAGTGAGGTTATTTGTCTTTGGAGAGAAGCTAAGGACTCGGCGGAGGCATCGATGGGCAGCTGGCTAGCTACTTTGTTGTTATGACAGAGTGTCGAAGTGCTCTGCCACCCAGTCCTACCGCCCCTGCAGATGAGGCCAAGGAAAGGCTTATGACTACTGGGAGTAAAACTGTTCTCTTAGTTCGCTGATCATGCACTTGGAGATACCTATTGTGAAATTTAGCCGGGTTATATATCGTACTGACCATTGGGCTTTTTTACTGGTAAAACAGGAGTATGACAGGGTGGGTTGGTGGGGCTTAACAGCCCTTGTTTTAGCAGTCTATCTCTTATGGGTTTTAAGCCAATTCTATTGGTATTTGAAACGGGAAACTGAGGCCTGTTATGGAACCTTTCAGGGTTCAATAACTTTATCAATACTGGAGTGTGATGTGTCGCAATGGACGGTGCCCTGGTGTTCCAGACTTCCGGTGATACGTCTGGTAAGCGAGGGACAGCTAACGGAAGCTGGCATTCATGACTGAAGGAGTCAGGGCCGTCCAGGTTATCCAGTACAGCATTGAAAGATTTTGTGGAGGTGACAGATGAAAAGAGATAGTAGTCTGGAGCTTGGACTGGGCATCTCTCCCCAGCAAGGAGGCAGGGCATGATGGTATTACTAAAAAGCAGTGTGAAAAAGGGGTCTTGTGAAAAGTACAAAAAAGAGTTGGGGTCTTCATTGGGGTTAATGGGGACCTGGCAATTCCCACCACGGAGACCTGGGAAGGGAAAGTGGGCTCTGAGTAGGACTGCAGCACAAAATAGTTAGACCCTGTATACACTGAAAAAGAAATGGATTTTCCCACTATCTGGATCATGACCCTGGGCTCGGCGAGGGTTCCCGGAGTCGAGGAGCCAGGGCCGCTTCAGTCCATGAACCCATGCAACTCCATACCTGCTAATATTGCATCTGGAACAGCCTGGATCTCGGCACCTCAGCTTCGTGGGGCACGGTGCTGAGGCAAGGTCGGGCAGTGCAACTTCCAGTGAACTTCCTGTTGGCACAGGGGGCATGGCCGGGCAGGAGGTTTTAGGTTGGGGCACTCTTTAGCCCAGTGGCCATCTTTGCCACACTTGAAGCAGGCACCGAGGGAAATGCGCTGTCCCCCAGGTAGGGCGCGGCGTTGGGCGGGATGACCTGCCGGCATCAGGGCTGCTACCAGGCCTTGGGTTTGGAGGTTTACCTTCTGCTAAAGCCTTGCCTAACAGCCACTTCAGCCGTTTCCTCTCGAGCGTTGAAAATTGTAAATGCCATTTTTACTAGGTCCTGCATGGGAGTTTCAGGGCCATCCTTAGTCTTTTATTTTTTAATCTTTTTTCTAATATCCGGGGCAGATTGGGAAATGAAATGAGAGGCTGAGACAGTGGCACCGTTTCTTGACCTGGCTCTAAACGATTATACCGGACAAGGGCTTCCTGAAGGCGTTGAGAAAGAGGACTGGGTTTTCATCTGCCCTTTGGGTCACTTCCCTGAGCTTGTCATAGTTGACTACTTTGTTTGAGACAGTTTCCACGCCCTGAAGAAGGTATCAGAGCATGGATTTTCGGTGAGGGACATTGGAACCTTGGCCTAATTGATAATTCCAATCTGGGTTTTCCCTGGGGATGATCTGCTCCCCTAAGAGGACAGTATTGTCAATGACTTGGTTTCGGTCAGCTTGCTGACTGCCAGAGTCTGTGACGCGGGCACGTTTGTGTGCAGTTAGAGTGGAGGCTAGAATGACCTCGATATCATGCCAGGTTAAATCATAATTTTGGGAAGGGTGTTGGAATTCCTTGATATACTGGGAGGGATCGGCAGAAAAAGAACCCAAGCGAGTGTCAATTTGAGAAAGATCTTGAAGTGAAAAGGGGACATGGACCCAAATTAAGCCCTCCACACCAGACGCCTTCCAGCGGAGAAAAGAGTGACTGGGGGATGCTCACGGGAGATCTGGTGAGACCAGTTTGGGAAGAAACAGGGGAGGTTAGAGGGTGGGTATCTGGAGAACTGGGGGTTGGAGTAGGTTTGGGGGCAGGCGTGGGTGTAGCTGAAGGGGCAGAGGAGACAGTGGGCAGCAGAGATTGATAGGGTGTGGTGAAGGGAGCACTTAGAACATCAGGCGGTTCATCAGCAGAGGGAGTCAGGGAGAGTTTGGGTGGTGAGAACTGGGCAAGGAGAATTTGATGGGTGGAAGGAAGGCAAGTCCCAGAAAGCCTGCATGTAGGGGACTTCAGAATCCTTACTCGTCCTCCTACAGAAATTGTCCAGGTCTCATAGAACATTGAAATCCAAAGTGCCAGTCTGGGGGCCAATGTGACTGGTTCTCGAGTTGATACTGGTTCCAGGCGACTTGGGAGAGAAAAATAAGTTTTTTCTTTCGCAAGGTTTGCCCGTAACCCAGCTTGAGAAATTTAGCACAAGTCAGCCCAATGGGGTTACAGGGTCTAATTTAGACTGTGCGGTGCCCAGTCTAAGGGTTACAGCAGGGTGGGCACAACTGAATTTTGCAAGAGAGACAGTCGTTAAGCTTACCTATGGGTTATAGCAGGGTGTGTGCACTTTTACAGCTGAGCCCATGTCCTGGAAATTAAAAAAAAAAATGGGTTTGAGCCTCAGAAGAGATTGTGAAATGGATGCACTGAGCATAAAATGGAGTCTCCTGTGCCAAGACCGGACAATCTTTGCTCTATTGGCCACTCTGACTTAGCTGAAAGGTGTGAAAGGTGAGCTAGGGACACTTGAGGTTGACGGATGATAGCGGTGTTTCTCAATCTTCATGATGGCATGACTCTTTAATACAGTTCCGCATGTTGTGGTGACACCCCCACCCAACCATAACATTATTTTCATTGCTACTTCTTAACTAAATTTGCTAGTGTTAGGGATAGGGCGACCCTTGTGAAAGGTTCGTTGGACTCCCAAAGGAATCGTACACGCAGGTTGAGAACGGCTGGTTGATACTGTCTCTGAGAGCAATATTTTTGGGGTTCTCTCCTCTTGACTGGTCTAGTAAGTGTGAACTCCGAGTTTGGATTCTGCTGCACATTTTTCTCCCTTTCTCTCAGTGTCCCTCTGTTATCTTCCGATTGGAACAGCTGTTAGTAGTAGCTGGCTGCCTTCTAGTTCTGGGCTCAGGGGAGCTGAGGCTCTAGTTTCAGTAGATAATAGATTCCTAAACCGGATGACTTTTTTAAAAATTGATATTGGATCTACATTTATGTGACACTCAAACCTGTGACCTGGTTGACTCTAGCAGGCCACTCCATTCTATTGGCCATACAGAGAATTTTATCAAAGTGCATGCAACCTTATCAGGGGGTGGCCAGCCTCCTGATATACTCACAGCAAGGGTTCAACAGGCAGTTGTGTAGTGGTAATTATTATTTATTACAACCCCAAAATACAGATAATGAGAGAGAGGGAGACAGAGTGAGAAAGAGAGATAGAGGGAGCATTTGAAGCTACATATATATCCTTTCATGGTGCATGCTCACCTCCTTGGTCCACGTGGAGCGGCACCCTGGCAGCCTGGAGGCAGGCTGGTAAAAATCCGGCTTGGCGGAGGCAGGCAGAGAGAGAGCCTGGGGAAGGGATTACATGAGGGAGAGCGTCCAGCGCTGAGGGGCTGAGAGCAGAGAGAGAGAACAGGCTGACAGAGCAAGCCTCTATCTTATGTCCCATCCCTATATACCCTCTGGAGCCAAGCCAGGCTCCCAATTACAGGTCAGGACATACGTCATACGAAGGGGTTTTGCCTTCTGCACACATTATAGGAAAAGGGGGCTATCAGGGTCTCATGTGAGAAGCCTAGACCCCTGACTCCTGGGTGAGGCTGAACAGGTTAGACTAGAGATCCTGAACAT